>NNCB01000729.1:0-14731 GCA_002317545.1 Scenedesmus quadricauda | reverse complement strand
GCCGCCGCCCCCGCCGCCGCCGCCACGGCCATCGCCGAGAGGCGCGGCGACCTAGGAGAGGACATCGCCCCGCCGCCGCCCGCGCTGCGCGCGCCGCTGCTGCGCGAGCGCCCGCCGCCGCTGCTTTCGCCGCCGCCGCCGCCGGCGCCGCCGCCGCCGACCCCGATCCCGTGCGCGTGCAGCCATTCGCGCTGCCGCTGGCGATCGGTGCCACTGCGCGCGGTCCGCTGGACCAGCAGCAGCTCCTCGGAACGCGTGAAAGCGCGAAGACGTCAGGCTGCCCAGCCGGCCGGACGCGGCGGCGACCGCCGCGCCCTTCAGGGTAAGGCTCGGGTAGCTCCTGACCACAGGCGTGCACTCGCCTGAGCCGCGCGCTGCCGCGCCCGGCCGCCGGGCGCGGGCTCTGGGCTGGCCTCAAGGGCGGATCCGCAGCGCCCTCCTGGGCGGGGCTTGAGTTCGTCGATGAACAGCGGCCAGTCGTCGCTTGACGCGCCGCTCGCGCCCGCAGCCAGCAGCTGCTCGCGCGCGAGCAGCCAGTCGCCGCCCGTTCGCGCCCATGCTCGGGCGTGCACGGGCGCGGCGCCGGGTCGTGTGCCGACAGATCAGCGCAGCTCGTCGGGCGCCGCGCCGGCGCCCCCACCCTCGCCATGCCGCCCCTCGTCGCAGGCTCGGCCCTCGGGCAGACAGGTGCATGGGTGCGCGTCGGCGGCCGCCTCGCCGCCGCTGCAAACTGCGGCACTCGACCTCTGATTGGGAGCCCAAACGTGCTGATCCCCTGACGCCGTGATCTGCTGCTGAAGCACAGCCGTGTGGGGCGGCCGCGCCACCATACACCTCGTGAGGCCGCCAGGCGCCTGCGGTGGTTCCGCGCGGGCCGCCGCTGCCGCCACCACGCTGCTCCTGCTGCTGTGATGCGCCTGCGCCTGCGCCTCGCCAAGCAAGCGATGCTGCTGCTGCTGCTGCTGCCGCTGGAGTGAGCGCGGCGACAGCAGCGACCGCGGCCACTGGCGCTGCCCGCGGCCACGCGCCTCCGGCCCGCCCGCAAGCTGGCCGTGCGCCCGCCCGCCCCCGCTCGGCTGGCCGAGCGACTCGGCTGGGCCGGGCGTCGAAGCCTGCTGTGGCCCTGCGCCTGCCGGGCAGCGCGGCTGCGCGCTGGCGCTGCCATCCTCTGTCGCCTCTCCGACCGGGCCCCAGCCGAGGATGCGTATCGCTGCATCCGCCCCATCATGGGGGTGCTGCAGGTGCTGGCGGTGGTGATGGTGGTGGTGCTGCTGCTGCTGCTGCTGCTGCTGCTGCTGCTGCGCCACGGCGCGGCCTGCTATCCCGCCAAACGAGCCGGCGCCAATGCCCAGCAGGCCGACGGGCAGATGGTGACTGGGTACGCGAGAGATTGCAGAGTGGCAGAGCGTCAGGCGGCAGTACGCATCGCTGTCGTCGCGGGACAGAGCCTCTCGGCGCCGGCTCCGGCAGCCTCGTCCATTGTCTGCGGTGCGATGAGCTGGGTCTCCGAACGCCAAATCTGGTCAGCGCGATCAGCAATGCCGGCGGGTTCTGCGGGTGAGCGAGGCGGGGCGTCGGTCATATGTGGGTGCGTGTGTAATACAGGCAGAGTGGCAGGGAACACTGCTTCGCTTGAATGAACGCCCAAGAGCATGAACAGCGCTGCGCAGCAACCGAACAGGCCGCTCACCAAGCCACCCCCTGCTCTCATTCACCAGGTCGCCGCTGTCGCTGCCCACGCCGATCGACTCCGTGCCGCGCCTCCACGCCGGCGGGTTCCGCGGCGCCCCTCGAGCCACGGATCGCTGTCACAGCGCGACCCCGCCGCTGGCGATGAGGCCTGCTGCATGGCCGAGCAGCTGAAGCGCGGCCTGACAGTGGCAGCCGCGCAAGGCGAAACCGGCTTGCAGCGGCGCGTCGCAGTGCAGCCTGGCGGGCAGTAATGGCCGGGCGGGCACGGCAGCGCATCGACGGATCGGGGCAGTAGTGCCCCTCCCTGCCGGCATCCGATCATGGTGGTTGCGGGGGTTACGGCGGCTGCGGCGGTACCCTGTCTCGCGGCCGGATGCCACCAACGCGCTTCGTCAGAACTGCTCAGATTGGAACCTTGGAAGCCCTCACGCCGCGGGTCAGCCCTCTTACATGCATGGCTCGAGCGGGCTGGTTGCGTTTGCAGGACAGTAGTTGCCGGCCACCTCCTGCCCGCCCGCCGCAACGATGTCGAGCACGCTCCGCCGCTCGGTGATCGAAATCCGCTGTCCGTCGCGCCGCCGCCGCTGCTGCCGCCGCTGCTGCCGCCGCCGCTGCGCATGTTCAAAAGCCCCGTAATGTCGCAGGTGCTCGGGCCCGCGGCCCCTGCGCCGCAGAAGCTTCCGTTCGGGCACGGCCGGGCCTCGGCGGGCGAGGGGCAGAAGGCGCCGGCCGGGCACTCCAGCGCGGTCACCGGGTCCGCGTCCTGCGCACGGCCAGGGACGGGATCCGCGCGGCGGTCATGAGGGAGAGCAGAACTGTGTCTGTGGTGGCCTCCGGGCCCCATCTCTCAACCAGAAGATGCCTGGCTCGATGTGGTGTCACTGCTGCCCAGCCCGATGCAGTGCAGGAGCCCGTTGATCCCACCCGCCCGCTCACCCTCATCACAGACCCCTCGCGGCAGTGCTGCCCCAGCGCACACGCCGACCGCCCCGCGCTCGCGCCGCCAGTTCCGTCTCGGCGCCGGCCACCAGCCAGCGTCCGAAGGGTTGTTCCCAGCGGAACACGGCGCGTGGAAGGCGGTGATAGGGCAGGTTTGCATCTGCGAGGTTGTAGTCGGACAACACCCAGTAGTCCGCCATCAGTGCGGCACTCCAGTGGCGGCTGCGCCCGTAGATGCCGACATCACTTTGCAGCGCGATATCGGACAACCCGTCCAGGCTGCCTGGCAATCAGAAGCCGCCATCGCGGATCGCCGTCATGCGAATGGCGCGGGGTGACGTCGCTCAACGCCGCCTCGGCGGCATGACAATCTCAATCCCGTTCACCCCTCTTGCCAGCGGCCCTCTTTGCGGCGCTTGCACGCAGCAGCCGCAGGCCAGCAGCCGCGTCCGCGCGGCGACGGCCCCATCCACGCGGCACCCACCTGCTGCGAGACCGTGCCGTCGCTGTCTTGATCAAAGTCAGCAAACGCGGCGTCCACCTGCGCATCCGCCAGCCGCGCCCCCGCGCCGGCGGCGGCCCCGTCGGAGCCTGCGCCGCCCGAGCCGCCGTCCACGGCGCCCCGCAGCCACGCGCAAACTCGGCCCGCGGCCAGCCTGTGGCGCCGTCCGCGCCGGCGCGCTGTCGCTGCCGCCGAACAGGTCGTCTGCTTCGAATGCGAGAAACAGCGCCTGGGCCGCCCTGTGGCGCCGCACGCCCGGGGCCATGCCCGCCGCTGACGCGTTGGCGGGGCAGCTGGGCGGCCCGCACGCGCCGCCGTCTATCGGCGCCGCGCCCGCAGCGTCGCAGTTATCGCAGCGGCGGCACGCAGGGGCCTGGTTGGGGTCCTCCCCGAGCGCGCAGTGCAACCCTGGCCCGTAATCGAACCTCACGCTCGCGGCCAAAGGCGAACCGGGCCGGCAACAGCGGTCAAGACGATCCGTCCTCAATAACCAATCATCGATTGAATAATTGGACTTTGATCGCGACGTCCGCTACTTCGGTGCAAAGTGTATCGTCGGCGTCAAAGCGGTCGGTATCGCGCACGAGCAGGTCGGCAGGATATGGCGAAATTCGTTTCCCAGAAGGCTGCACGCTGACCTGACCGCCATGGGCGAAACATCACCTTCTCAGGGCAGCCGCCGACTAGGCCAGGAAACAGGCAGCATTGCCAGCAGGGCGAGCACGCGCCCGGGCATGTTGCAGCAGCACCCCGGCAGTATTGTCCTGCCCAGCAGTCCCAATCGTCCTGGCACGCTGTGGGCTGAGGAGCCGAAGCTCCATTCCATCCTCCACGGCACGGCGCGCACTGTGCCCATCCGAGCATTGGTGTGGCACCGACATCTTGGAATCAGCGGCAGCCGCCTTAAAGCGGATGCCGATCAGGCTGATTGGTCGGATATCGCCAGCGACACGCCAGATTTTGCCTTGTTGTCATCATGCTGGTGATATCATCACGGCCCGTCCATTGCGTCGTCGTTTGGACTCAGATCCAGGCAACGATATTGACCAGAACTCGGGGCGTTTGGTAATGGTTGTTGAGTACGCGAATAGCAATTTGGTGCGTGCATTAACAGGTGGGTCACACGGCGATACGATTGGGGCCAATCACCATTGCCGTCCCAATCACGCGGGCGATTCGTGGCGATTTTAGCGTGCAGCCCGCTGCAGCATTAATCTCTGCCATAAAGCACTAAATACATAGGAATAATCCATGCGAGTACCGTTTGCAATAAGACCGCTTAACCAGGTGTCCTTCTGCCCCAGGGAATGCTGCTTTGCAATTTTCTATTTATAAAGTACACCAGTTCTACTACGGCTATGCTAATAATGGCCGTTGCCAGATATTCTTTAATTAGGTCTTTGGTAAATCGCGCCATTAAAGAATCCGAACTCCAATTTCGGAGGAGCAAACAGCAGTGGCTTGGACATCGCTAAGCTGATCGTCCTGTTGGACGAATCTCGGTCTATAATACTTATTTCGATATATTGAAACATTTGGTAGCCAGACTGACTTCGAGAGCTTCGGCATGGGGCTGAACGCGTATCGCTACAGGGCGACCGCTACGGTTTTGATCGGATCATAATAGCGAATATCATGGAACTACTATTCACGAGCTTTTGTGTCTGCAAAGACCCAACGCTGACCATGATACCCATCACGTGTTCAACTACCGGGATTGTTGCGTGCTCCCTGATTCCCAGTAATTCCTTCCAGTCTGCCAATTGAATCACCGGGGAAAGTTGTATGGTATGATCAATATGAGCAGCACACAATTTTCAACACTGATCTCTGTGAGCAACGTTCCACCTGGCTGGTTTCGTACGCCCAGACCTAGTCTACGCCGTCAACAGCAGGTCATGCGAAACCTGAAGGAGTCGGTAGCTGACCGGGCGTGATCTGGTGGAAGCATGTTGATAAGCGCCTGCACCTGGCTCCGCTGTGGGCTTGCTAGTTTGGAGTAGCGGACGTTGAGCAGCAAAATCAACCTTGCACATTTTTACCATTGCAGTATGGATTGGTTATCCTTTTTTGTGTTCAAGGTCAGGCACGACATCGATGGAAGCTTACAGAATCAGAAACATGAGGGAACCAGGTGGCGGATGGCGCTAGGACTGACTGTTTATCTGCCTTCCAGGGAGCCATGGAGCGGTTAGAAAGGCCTCGATTACCCATCCACCAACCAGCGGAGAAAGCGCAGGGCCCGCGACTTGACTGGCCACCGCCCCTCACCCTGCCCCTCACTCGGGCCGGCGCGCCACCGTCCAACGAGGCCGATGCGTGTGGGCATAGGCACCAGGCGGTGCGGGCAATACGACGAGCCCCAAAAAAACTCCTCGAAAGATAGCCAGCCACGATCAGGATCAGCCCGTGCATCACCTGGTCGTTAGCAACCCCCGGGAACCCCTCCCCGGAGTAGGTAAGCAAAGTCATGTTTGGGAGCGGGGCTTTCGTGTCGTGGGCAGAAATTGACAGCCCTTGCAGCGCGTGCGACGGAGCGAGTGTTGCCAGCCACCATTCGGCGCCCCTGGGGGCAGGAATGCCGAACACACGAACTGTCGAAGCCTGAGGCGCCCACGTGGGCGGCGTCCATCCGCGGGAATTGCGTTTTGGGGTGGACGAGGCGGACACCACTCGTACTGGCGCTGCATCAGTGCGACAGAGTCCTTGAGCCGGGGTGCGGGTCGTCCGCCACAGGAGTGCGTGGAAAATTGGATCCTGACGCGCTTCCTAGTGCTCCGTACCGACCCGTCTGGATTTGTCCGAGTGGATCCGGGGCTGTCCGGCGCGCGCTGCGGGTTTCCACTGCGAAGCATCACAGCATGCAGGGTTGACGATCGCCGGTTTCTTGCGCAGCCTGAGCCTGGGCCGTCGCGGGCGTCCGTCAAAGCTTGGGAGCGCAATGCTGCTTCGATCTAGCTGATCGGCACGTAAAACAAACGCACTCAACGCCGTCCGTCCAATAGCTGAGAAAGGCAGCCTCGACGAGCGACTCCCTGCCCCTGGGTAGCCGGGCATTGGCGGCGCGCCCAGATGCACCAGCGGATGGCCAGATTGGCGCAGGATGCGGCGAGCAGATCGAAAAGGCGCACGTACGGACGCCGGCAGCGCCCAAGCACGCAGCACAGTGTAGCTTGGCTTTCCAGATGGCGTTTGGTGGCTAGCAAATACGCAACAAAGGGCGACGCGGGCTCCGCGCGCGACGGCGCGAAGCTCGGCCAGGCCGACAGGTCCGCGTCACGCACCCGGGCTGCCGGTCGTGGTCAGCACCATCCATGGAAGGGCGATGACCGAAAGCCGGGTTCCACCAAGCGGAGGCGCTGGCAGCAGCAAGCGCGTGCAGCGGCCCCTTGCGCTGGCTAAGAAATGATGTAGGCGAGAAAAGGGGGGCTTTCCGACCACAGGAGCCTTCGGTCGAGGATGCGGAAAAGATGCAAACCTTACTGGCTTATATGAGTGAAGAGAGCAAAAGTGATTGGTGCGAACGCCGAGTGGCAGCGCGGGACCCGCCGACTCAGTCCGGCGGATCCAGGGCGGGCGCAGTCACTGAGCAGCAGCGGGGCCCAGAACCAGGACACGACGAGCATGTTCCCAACCCCTTCCTGCCGACGCCCGACGATATGCAGCATTGGGCCAGCGTGATGGGGCGGGCGCAGCAGATGATGCTCGAATTTGCGCTGGGGCAGGCCAATGACGGCAAGACTGGTGCCGCCGCGATGTTCGATCCGTCGATATGGCTGGAAAATCCGGCGGAAACAGGATGTGGGCGCAACAGCACACCGTAAGCTGTCATCGCATCGCATCGCTTCACGCCGGAATCACAACGCCCGGGCTTCGCTTGGCGAAACCCGGGCGCGTGTACGCACCACGGCCTCGCTGTTGCAGGCCCGGCGAAAGGCCTGCACTCCCGGACCGCCAGGGTCCCTTGATCGGCAGAGTCATCGAGACCGGCGGACGGCATCATGGAGTCGTTGGCACGCCTGCGGCGGCCACGCGCCTCGGCCAAGGCAGCGCACGCTTGCCAACTGGGCATCAGACCTCGGCTATGTCCGTCAGGACGCAACAGGCGGCGCGGCGCACGGTACGGCAGCCGTCAGCAATGCTGGATGCAAACCTGGGCGCCGCCGCGTGCTGGCGATGACCTCCTCGGTGGTCGGCGGCCCCGACGAGCACCTCGTCATCGCCTTCCGCAGGATCTTCGCCGGGGTGGCTTGGCGGGGCGGAGGCCGCCGCGACAGGCCGCGGCGTCGTGGGGCGGCCGGTGGTCGGGATTGTGGCGCGTTGGGGTATATGCTTGATGTCGCTAGCGCATGTGAAGGGCCTGCTCAGCTCGGAATCGTGCTGCACAGCAGGGGGGAACAAATCAAGGTGCGTGTTGAATTCGTGGCACGCCTGCTGGCAGCGCAGGCAAGTGCAGCCTGCTCGGCCACAGGCGGCGCGGGGCGGCTGCATCAGGCGCAGGGCAGCCGAATCAGGCGGGAGCGGCTGGATCAGGCCCGGCCGGCCGGCTGGCGCGCCGGCTTCGCAAGAATGCGGCGCAGCAACTCGGCCGCACGGGCGGGTCCGCCGCGAGCGGCACGAGCCCAGACGCGGGGTGCGGCGGGCGCTGGGTGCGGGCACGCCGCGATGCGGGGCGCGGTGGGGTCGGAGCACTCGGCCCTTGTTGCATGCAGCCAGGCTGGCACGCCTTTCACCCATGATCAGGCCGCGGACCCCTGCGCGCCGCCGACCTCGACGGCGGCGGCCGCGAGCGCAGACAGGTGCGAAAGCAGCTCTGGCGGGCAGCGCGGCTCCTCCGAATGCTCGGGGTCCGCGCAGCCAGTGACAGGCACGAGCACGCGCGGCCACGCCGGCCAGAGCCCCGCCGCGCGCCGCGCCGCGCAGAGCGCCAGCTCTGCAATCCGCCGCGCCGGCAGCCCCCGCGCGAGCGGGTGCGCAGCGGCGCGCGCAGCGACGCCCGCGGCGTCGCGGCCGAGGACCGACGCCTCGTCCACCGCGCCGCCCGGCGCCGCAGCGGCGCCGGCCATCAGCGCCGCGCGCAGCACCGTCAGTGCCGCTGCTGCCGCCGCCGCTGCGGTGCTGGCGGCGGGAGCGCCGCTGCTAGATGCGCCAGAGCTGGGCGGCGGTCCGGCGGCGCCAAGGGCGCCGCCAGAGGCCGAGGCTGCGGCGCCCGCCAGCAGGCTGCCGCCGTTGTGCTAGGCGTCAGGCTCACGCTCGTGGCTGTCCCCGAGGACCCGGCGCGCTCCTGCAGACCCAGCAGTGCGCTCGCGCCTGCGCCCATGCCCACGCCTGCGCCTGCGCTGCCGGCCCCCATGAACACAACCGCAGCCGTGGCCGCGACCGCACCCGCCGCGCCCCCAGCGTCGTCCGCGGCGGCGAGGCGCGCGTACGCCGCGGCGGCTGCAGCGATTGCGTCCTGCTGCTGCGCAATCAGCAGGTGAGGGGACACCATATCGAGCGCGTCTGTGGGCACAAGCACCGGCTCTGGCCGTGAGATCATCGCTGCGCCGTCTCCGCCGCTGCCACCGCTGCCGCCGCCGCCGCCCCGCCCGCCAGCCAGCAGCCAGCGCGCGAGCGCGTCGGAGCGCGCCGTCAGGCGCGCGGCGGTGGCGCTGGGGCCGCCGGTGGCGTCGTCGCCGGCTGCGGCGGAGGTGGTCGCGGCAATAAGCGGCGGCCTGTTGACGACGGACGAGGCATGCGAGCGCTATCAGCTCAGCAGAGAGGAACTCATATCCTGGAAGAGCGCGCTCGATCACGCTGGCGTTCCTGGGCCGCTCCGCACTGAGAACACTACCGCATGCAATCAGCTCAACTTGATGGGTTACAACACATGCATACTCCGACGCCACATGCACTCCGCATGTGCCCGACAATGCACATGCACATGCACACTCGATCAGCGCGGCCAGGAGCATGTGCAGGAGGTACGCATGTGATGCAGCCCTGTACATCACAATTCAAGGGCGCATGCATGATGCATGGCCTTGCGCATGCACACCCGCTCCCGATCCCCGTGCCGGCGCATGCAGCCCCATGCCCGCCGCATGCGCAGCGCGGAGCAAAACCGCACGCCACCACCGGCCCTTGCCCGCTTCACGCGAGCCCAGGGCAGAGCGCGGTGATCATCTCCCACCGCTTCTCCACCGTGCGCATGGCCGACCGCATCCTCGTGCTCGACAATGGCGCCATTCTCGAAGCCGGCACGCATGAGCAATTGCTGGCGCAGAAGGGTCGCTATGCCGAACTGTTCGACGCTGCAGGCCGCCGCTTCGCTAGCGGTGCTGCAGTTTTGAACCGAACCAGCCCCGAGCGCAGTGTGCATCACCGACGGCGTGCTGCAACCGAGCTGCTGTGACCAGCACAAAGGCCGCGCCGATGAGGCGGAAAAGGCCCGTGTGTTGCCGCGAATGTCCGCCGAAGAAGGGATGAAATGGGGAAGCGTGCAAAGGGCCATCCGCCAGCATCCCAAGAAGGGAGGGAAGAGATGCAAAAGTTGGTAAGAGCGACACCGCACCTTTCAAGCCGCGAAGCCAGTTCCGGAACAGCCGCCACAGCGCGATCATCGCCATGCCCGGGCCGAAGCGCTGGCAGACAAACCGACGGCTTCGACGCCTCGTCGACGCGCACAGTCAACTGGAGCCGAGTTTCGACGGGATGCGGGTCGCGTGCATTTGGTTTGGTCCAATGCAGGCGGCCGCGGCACTCGCCGCGCTGCGACAGGGCGGGGGCACTGAGGCACGAGCCAACAGAGATGCATGCACCCAGCAGCGTTCCAAGCACGCTAGCATCAGCTCCACTCGGCCGGCCTTGCAAGCTGGCTTCCGGCCTCCAATTATCTGATCGAACCCAATTCGTCACGACAGTGGCTGCGCCACTCCTCATTGAACACGCCGATCCTGCACGCCTACTTCGAAGACGCGCAGCGCCTGCAGGCAGCCCGCGACGCCGCCGGCCGCCCACAGCGCGCTCGGTCATCGCCCCCAGTATGTGCCGTCCGGCCGCACGCCCGTCGCCCCGAGGCCCTCGAAACGGCTGCGCAGCGCCCCAGTCGCAGCAGCGGTCGTGGAGCACCACCAGATTGCCGGCGCGGCCAGGCTGGTGCGCGCCATGGCCGGGAGTGCCGCCCTGCAGCTTGGCGGTCAGCTCGCGGGCGGCCTGCAGCTGGCCGGCTGCGAGGGTTAGTAAGGGCAGGGGAAGGGGCGGCGGGGGCGATTAAGGCCTGTTGTGAGGGTCGCCCAGCTACTGAACAACGAAGACCCGCCACCAAGGCACGGCCCGACCGACGCCACGCGACACCACGCCCTGCCAAGCAACAGAGGGATGCGAGCGCGCGACGCGCGCGAGGAACCGGCTCACCTGCCGCGCACGCGCCGACCGCCGCGGCGTACGCCTGCGGCGTGAGCCGCACGCCGCCGGCTGCCATAGCATCCAGCACGTCCAGCGCGATGCGCCAGCGGCCGGCGCCCTCTGCCGCGTGCAGCAGTGCCATGTACGTCGCCGGCGTGCGCTCGCAGCCGCGCCCCGCCATCTCCTGGCGTATGGACCAGGCGGCGTCGAGGCTGCCCAGCCTGCGGTCAGGAGCCGGAGGGGCGCAGGGCGGCGAGCCAGCTCCTTTTGCGGCGTTGCGGAAGCGCACCGTTGAGGAGGGCACCTGCGGGACAGCCGCTGCGAGCCGCGGCCCAGCTGCGACAAAGGCCGCGTGATTCGCGTCTCCGCTGGCTTATGGCTGCGGGTGTCAGAATTTGCATGCAAGCCCACACGCATGCACGTCAGCATGTGAGAATGTGCGGGCACGAAGGTGCCTCGATAAGAATGTCTTTATTGTTGATATAGGCAATACATCCGTCAATCACCTCGGTAAGGTTATGCGGCATGATATTCGTTGCCATGCCTACAGCAATACCGCTGGACCCGTTCACCAGTAATTGAGGGACGCGGGGATGGTAGGTTCTTTTAAGCTGTCGTCAAAGTTTAAGCCGAAGTCTACCGTATCTTTTTCGATATCCTCGATGCATGCCGCCATACGCCGTTGTAGGTGCGCGTCTCGGGAAAAAGGCCTGGTCGAGGGCGCTGTCGGGTAGCGGCTCGCTCATGGCAGGTCTCCTGATGATAAGGTCGTGGGCAGATGGTCAGACGGCGTGAACCGCGGTGACTTCCGGCACAAACAGCAGCAGCGGATGCGATGCACTACATCAGGTTGCCGCGGCGCACGCTGCCTGCCGCGCGCGAATGGCTCGGCTGCTCAGCCCCGGCAGGGGGAAGGGGGGCAGGGTAGAGCTCGAATAGACGGCCGACCTGGCGCTGCAGGGGTGAGCGTGGAGAGGGCCTGCTCCCATTTGGCTGTTTTGCATAGACCTCGAGCAGCGTGTTGTAGGTCACCAGGTTGGGGGTCAGGCACTCGACGCCTTGCGTGAACGGCGGACAACGGCAAAGCGCGCCAAGTGTTGATATTTCAAGAAAAGCTACGCCGTTGATTCTGTACAGACCATTTCCACTATCTCGACCCCCGGTGTCCGCGCAGCGTTCGGCCCAGCGGCGCGCGATAGGCCGGCGCGCCGCGCGCGGCGCATCGCCGATTACATCCTGGAAATCGAGGCAGCGGGAGCGGCTGTGCTGCGCCCCGAGCATCGCATGCGCCCCGAGTGCACGCGTGCCTGGGTGTAAACGTCAAGGGCCAGCTCTGGCTGCCCTCGCCTTGAGCAAACGTTGAGGATGGCCGAGTAGGTGTGCGTGTTGAGCGCGATGCCGCGCGCGCGCATGTCGGCGACGAGGGACAGCGCGCGCCGCAGCTGCGACGGGCCTGTGCACTGGGCCTGCGGAGGGCGCAGCGGGGGCGGCATGACGAGGGCGGCAGCGCTGCTGAGCGTGTGCCGGAGTTAGCTGCAGGTATGGTGATCTGTTCGAGCACATAGCCGCGTTCTCTTTCCTTGGCAACTTCAAAGGTCCAAGTACCCCCGCGACATTTCCGTTAAGAGTCCTTGCGGTCCGGTTCCTGTCCAATTCGGGTATAGCGCCCTCAGATCTACACTAGCCGTCGACGATATCGACCGCGAAATTCTTGAGCTGCTTGACCGCGCGATAGCCCGAATTTTCGATCCAGGGCCGGTACAGCGGGCTGTTATGGCCGAGCATGATCGTCGGCGGTTCGTCAAAGCCCTCGATTAACAATCCCGGCCTCCCAGCGGGGCGATCGCGACTTCGATATATCGGCGGGAGGTTTTCGTCCGCCGACAAAGTCCGACCATGCGGCATGCTTCACCGAAATCGAACAGCTCTATGGCCAGCCCATGAGGCAGCTCTTTGCAGTCTTCAAACAGTGCCGCCAGCGCCCTGCGCGTGATACATGTTCCGTGGGTGATGCGACTTTTATGACTTTGGTGAAGACGCAGTAATCGCCGCAAAAGTATTGGGTATCACCCTTACCAAACGGGCCAATGGCTCTGCTGATGGCCAGTATTGACTTTGGCACGTCTGGGTGGCCACAGCATTGTTTGTTGTGCGGATGAGAGGTGGAGTTGCGCGGAGACATGGGGACGTTGGGCAAGGATGTAGTTCCGCATGGCCCAGATCGAGGAACTTTAAAACTGGCGCTGGATAGGAGGGGTTTCAGGAACCATCACAGGCATGAAGGACCGCCGCACAGGCACGCAAGAATGGCCGCACAGGCACACAAGGACCCGGAACGTGCGGCCTGCCCAGCAGGGCGGTGGAGGCAGTTCAAATGCCCAGCTGCCATGCACATGACCGATTTGCAACAGCCGACAGCGCAACGTGTGAGCGTGTTCAAAGGCATGGTGAGGACAGAGTGTGAGGCCAACCCCCAAATGGGTCTTGACATGCCCACCCGCCGCATGCAAGCACGCGCCTCGCAGCGCGCACGAGCTGCTCGCGCGCGCGCGGCCGCACCTGCTGTCAAGGCACCCGAGGCAGTGCCCCACCGCCTGCACGGCGGAGCGGCCACGAGGCAGCGCCTGCAGCACCGCGAGGATGTCCTCCACAGTCTCGCCACGCAGCTGCCCTGCACACCCGGATTCCCATGGCATCCATTCCCAGCATGCCCAAGCCGACCGAGCTGCTTGCAAGGGCGCCCACCTCACGCCCGGCGCCACCCCAGTGCTGCTGCCGGCCAGGCTGCGCACGTCGCCGACGCCGCGCCCTGTTGGGCGGCGAGGCGCCCTCGCGCGGGTTGGCGGGCGATGCAAGCGGCGGCGGCGGCTGCGCGGCGGCGGCACGGCGTTGATCTGGCGAGCGCGGCTTCGCCTTCGGCGAGGCTTGCAAGGGGGTTGGGTAGAATATTGGGGGATGGCCGGCTGCTGCAGGCCCCCAATAGGGATGAAAGCCTGCTGCTGGTACTGCTGCTGGTGCACCGCTTGCATGGTGGGCACGGCCTGCTGCATGTGCATGGGCGGATGCTGCATTTGCAGGAACTGCTGCTGTTCATGCGCCACCTGGCTCAGCGTGGTCGGCAGCATGTGGGAACACCGTCTGCCCACGCCGCCGCAAGTAAGACATCATGAGAGGAAGACGGCGATGGAGATGCAGATAAGATGATTCCAACGAAAATAGCGACTAATAGCCTCCGGGAAGGAAATGCAGGTAGCGGCCGCTTGCGGACCACCCCGGCCAGGCACCATGGTACGATGCGGAGCTTCCGCTATACATTTACTGTTCGGGGAAGAAAGTCATTCTAGCAGGTTGCAAAAGGGACGCGTCGCGCTGTCGACTCGCTACTCAGTGGACCCCCACCCCCGAAAAGGCAGGCTCCGGTACGCGAACCGCTGGTTAGCATATGCACAAATAATCACGGTGCTTATTCAGCGCTCAGAATCACTTTTAGCCCCGGCATCATCTGATTCAGCATTTCAGGATTGGACTGTCTTCCGTCCTACGATAAGACGCTCGTTAAACGCTTAGGAAAAAAACAAATGTAAATGTTCTAAGAGCCGGCTGAGGCGACCTTCTGTCAACTGGGTACGGTCGCCACCCGCGCAACACGTCGCGATGACCAGCAGCGCATCCTGCGCGCGCCGCGGTCAGCGTCGCGCGGCAGGGACACCTGCCAGGGACAGAGGTACTAAGTTGGCAGTGCGCACATGCCGTCATGGGGGCCTCAAGCCCTGTCGCGTGGCCGCAGCCGGCAGTGACCAGCACGCACAGGACGCAACAGTCTGCGCAGAGCAGCTCGGCGGCTGAGCGCAGCACGGCGGAGAGATCAGGTGAAGTAGGCACCGCCCTGCCGTGTGCTCTGAATGATCACGTGTGTCCAGGTGACCGCACAGCCGATGAGCTCTAGCCGGACTGCACCATGGCGCTGCCCAGTATGAGCTGGGTGACAGTACCCTGGACGCAGAGCAAAGCGTCAAGTGGATCCATAAGCACGTTCGCTGACGGCAAACAGCAACGCTCCTTGCTGCCCCTCGAACTCACCTGCGGCATAGCGATAGCCGTTCCATTCGAGAATGAATTCGCCCTTCTCGTCCTTGGCGGAGAGCAGGATAATCCAGCAGGATTTCGTCATTGTCCACCCGCTGGCTCAATTGCCGCGTGCCGCCGGGCCCG
>NNCB01000728.1:0-14742 GCA_002317545.1 Scenedesmus quadricauda | reverse complement strand
GCGCGCGGATACGGCCGCGGGCGCCGCCGCATGCTGAGCGGCGTCGGCGCTGCGTTCCCTCCGGTGCCGCCGGCACCGCGCCTCGCCCGCGGCGCGGGCTCTGATAGCGGCCGCATGGCCAGCGGCCGCCAGCCGCGGCCGCCGACGGCGCATTGATGGCTGTCGGCGATGCGCATCGAGCCACCGCAGCGCCCCGAAAGCGCAGCGTGACCACCATCTCGCATTGACAGCCGTGCCCGCCACGCCCTTGGCGGTTGGTGCCTGGTGGGTCGGGCGGGGAAAACAGGCAACAAGGGCACAGGCGCGCAATGGTGAAGAATCGGCCTTCCAGCCGCGCGTGGAAATGCATGATGCGCTCGCAAAGCGCGCGCCGGCGCGTTCGAGGATATCGCGATGGACGCGGCGCTCGACGAGATCGGCGCGCAAGTTTCACGTGCTGGCATGCAGCAGCAGCGGCGGATGCGCGGGCAGCGTCGGCGCAAGGGGGTGGAGAGAGGCGCGCTCCGGGCCAGCGGGCGCGGCCGCGCACGTGTACCGTACCTCGTGAACGCTCAAGCCGCCCGCGGCGTCGAACACGGCATCGCGCTCGTCCCTCTGACGTGCGCCCCCGCGGCTCGTAGGCGCGCCACGGGCGAGGGCGGCACCTGCTGCGATCCGCGCGCCTGCCGGCTGCGGAACGGAGCCAGCTGCTCTTGCGCCCCAGCTGCTGACGCTGCTTGCTGCTCTGCCGGCTGAGGAAGCTGCCGACATCGGCGCTGGCGCGGCTCGACTCGATATCGGCGACTGGCACGATCTCGCAGCAGGCCAGCTCGGGGCCAGGGACGCTCCAAACTGTCGGCCGCATCTGCAGGATGGGCGGCGCTGCTGGCACTGGGCCTGCCGCACCCGTCCAGGGATCTACTCCAACTCGGTGTATAAAAGCGGTATGGGCCTGGGCGTACTACCTGGCCGGGCCGACTACGTCGTAGCGCCCAGCGGGATAAGCCGATTGGTTTATCCGGGCCTTTGGAAGCTAGGTACCTACCGTACCGACAACGGTACCGGCCTGGGGCAACCCAACGCGGCCAATACGCGTCCCTTCAACATCGCCAAGTTTTCGAGCACATGCTGCCGCCAGGCAAACAGGCGGGCCCGTGCCACCCCACCGTCCTTCGCGCCTGCGTACGGATGCGCGATGGCGACCATGCGGAGTGAGCAGGTGCGGCCTCCCTCCACCATCTCTGCCAGCGCCTGCTTCTGACGCCCGGCGACGAGCTGGGTCTAGCATACGACGCGTCCACAACAGACAGCACCCATGCACCCGCCGCGTTGAGTAGACGGTTTATGATACCGAACCATCGCGAATCCTGCTGTGAGGCTGGCCCGGCATGGCGGTGAATATCCAGTTCACCAGCGGCACCACGGGCTTTCCCAAGGGCGCGACGCTGTCGCATCGCAGCATCCTCAACAATGGCGCCATCGTCGGCGCGCGGATCGGGCTCACCTCGGCGGACCGGCTGTGTTATTCAACTCTTGATGACTCTAATCAAATGCTTCGACATGGGATAGTGCGGCCGTATGGACAACCCGCATACGGGCAACGTTATACTGTACGCATTAGAGGCACTTAGTTTTCTGTGTGTTGTGTTGCAGACTAATGAATTACACACTGAGTGTCGGACGGAGCACCTGCGCACGATGTTTTCGCGCTCGCAGCCCACCGCCATATCACCCGACTGCCCGTCGGCAGGTGTCGCTGGGTCAGTCGCCAGTGGCGGATGCCGCTGCATTGGCCTGCACCGGCTCCAGGTGAAGCCGAAAAGACACAGCTGGCCGAACCAGCTGCACAGCATTGGTTGGTCCTGCTAGGCGTGACGATCGCTCAGGCTGAACGAAAAGCCATGCTGCCATCCTTGCTGGTGGCGCTGTTCCCGACGGAGCAATCAGGTCGCTCGACCGGAAGGCGCATGTCACGAGGCAAGTGCGTTTCAGGAACGCGTGTCGTGGCCACAGCTCAACACTGGCAGTTGTCTGTTATTGCCATGCCAAAAGCACGGCAACTACAGCTTAAGTCCGAAGTTCGCAGGCAGTGGCTGGCCAGAGGGTCGAATACGCCAGACTGGCGTGCATAACTTGCAGGTCTTGGCAGACACAGCAAAGCAACAACCCTCAGGATTGGTAAAGGTTTCGTTGAACATGCCTGTGGGGGCGAATGAAGCGCCCAGTGCGCCTCAACCGACAAGATACCCGGCAATAAAAGAAACCGCGGCAACGAAGGCGGGAGCAGCCGGCACACTGCGTTGATCACAGCAGCATTGAACTACGGCTGCCACAGGGGATCGAACGTCCCGAACAGATACAAATGTTGTGCGAGGCGCTGGGAATCAACCCGCCGTGTTGTATTGGGGTAGGTGCTACCTCTAGAACTATGGACGTCGCGCGGGCTGTTGGTCGTGACCGCGATCAAGCCGCCCGTCGCATTCTTGCCAAAAAAGAGCGCCTGCGGCCCCTTCAGCACTTCGACCCGTTGCACGTCATATTGACTGAGGCCGATCTCGCGGCCGCGGCTCATCGGCATGCCGTCGACGACGAAGGACACCGACTGGTCGAAACCGGCGTGTGCAGCGCCACGCACCGACCATTCCGGGAATTTGCTGGTGGTGGAACGTCCACCATTGTGATGTCTGCAACTGTATCGTCGGTGAACCCGGTTGCATTAGCTGCCGATACGATGACGCAGTTCGGCGGCGATGCGTGCGGCACGTTCGCACGGCGGCGGCGCACGCAGGGTAGCCCGCTGCCGTGGGTGCGTGGAGTCCGGTGTCGGGGATGCTAGAGAGGATGGCATTGTCGGATCTTCGGGGAGGGTCGGCCAGCATACGGTTATCGGGAGGAAAACCTGGTAACCGGAGCTTCTTACATTCTTTTAATAGATGATGGCAGTAAAGATAATACCTGGGAGCAGATCGAGGCGCTTAGCCGTACCCATCCTGAATTCCGGGGTTTAAAATTATCCCGCAATTTTGGCCATCAACATGCTTTACTGGCCGGCTTACACCAAGCTAATGATCCCGCCACCGCAGCTCCGTCCAGCACACCGCCCTTCGGGGACAGTGACGTCCAGTATTACGTTCCTTAAGTCCTTGTATCAATTAAGCGGAGCGAATATTGCACCTGGATCCGCTGGCACGCCACGCTCGTCTTGTGCGCCAACCTTGCTGTCCGCCTCCTTACCAAAGGCCTTTGAACGCAGCGTCTAAGTTCAAAATGAGACCACGGCTTGGTTGGCGGCGGTTTCCAGCGTCGCGGCTTCAAAAGTCGGCACTATCCATCTTGGTAGCCATCGGGACAACTCCTTTATGTTGCACTGCACAATATAGGAGCGAATTGGCAATTTCAAGAGATTTTTTGTGCAGCGCACAAAAAATTTCGATCGGTACCCTCTAGCTGGATAATCTCGGGATATTACCGCTGTTTGACATAGCGGCCCGGCGCGTCCTCGATCGTCTTCTTGGCCCCTTTTCCGGCACGCCCCAACCGACTGACACAGCGACTTGCCATCAGCGCAGGCCGATCGCCACTCATGCTCGGCTGGTGTCAGTCATGTTCAATGCCGCTCAAAACCTGATTGGCGCCAAGCTCCATCATGGTTTCATATCCACGCGTGCGCCATCCCAATGGTAACGGAAATGACGGCCTTGCAGGGCTTTCCACGACATCCGGCCAGAAGGCCGCGATGCATTCACCGCCAGGATTGCGGACGGAAGGGTAAACCACGCCATCCTGCCGGCGTCGCGCTGTTGCCGCGCAGTTTTGCGTGGGCGCTGTCGTCAGGCGGCCCACTCCAGCGGCATCGGCAACCGTACGACGCCGGTGACGCGTTCCTGAAGAAGCCCACCGTAGCCGCGCCCGCAACCTGACGCAGGATCGTTATGCGCATCTGCACTTTTGTCTCAGCGTGAAACGTCGTTTGGAACGCGTCAAGGCGCCCGACCGCGGATTTCCGCGCAGGGGTGGCAATTTTGTTGCGAATCTGTTATAATAAATATCAACGCGCCGACACTCTGCCTCTTCCCGTCACTGGGCTGGGGCGCTTTCCGGCGTTCCGATGGACGCTTCCCGGAATTCGAGGGACCCGATTTTGGCCTGCCGCGCCCCAGCTGTGCCCAGGGCTACCACATGACGCCCATCGGCAAGTGTGTCCAGAAGACCTACCGCAAGGTGTGCGAGTGCGCGTGTACGCCGGTGTGCAAGGAGGTCGGGCAATCCCGCTCGTCTGGCAATCCCGCTCGTCTGGGGGATGAGTGAATGGCGTCCTGTGAGCGGGCTACCGACCCGTGGGCCCTGCCAGCTGGCATTGGATATTACCATGTGTGGGTGGGAGCATGCCATGCGCGTAATCAGAATCCACGACAACCACGTTTGCCACCGCCTCAGATTGATGTGTGCTTCGACCCCAAGTGCATGGCGCCTTCAATGCGACCGGTACCCGCCTCGATGCTTTGACGTACAATGTCGGTCGCTCGTTGACCTGCACATAATTGTTACGTGATAATGTGTCTCGCCGACAATGCGGAGCTTCACGCCGAAGTGCGGGAAGTCGTCCAGGTAGCTATTAAGGCTATACCGATTATCTGCACTTTGGGAGTAGAAGGGAAAGGAAGGGCTGCCGCAATGCTCATTGGTCGTACCATCAACCTGCGTCCGTTTGCTGGTACCTGGTCCACAATACATCACCCGCCAATCTTGCCGTGCGCGAGGGGTGCAGATGCACGGCGGCATCGGCATGACCGACGAATATGACATCGGCCTCTACATGAAACGCGACCGCGCGCTCGCCGAGTTTATGGGCGATGTGCATTATCACATCGACCAAGTCGCGCGGATGAACGGGTATTGAGTTGAATCCATCGCCTCCCGCCAGCGCTGGGGGGGGCAAGTCCGAGACTGGGCCTAGCGATGGCGGCGACCTGATCGGCATGGGCTCGAAGCTCATGACCATGGCTGGTGAGATTCAAGGAGGGTTTTGACCCCATTGCCGAAATGCCTGCCGAAGCCGAAGAAGCCATGCGGGCCATGCTGGTAGGGGGGAAGTTTGGTGAGGCGGGCCATAAGGTCGTTGTAGAGCAGTTTTTGCGGGGTATTGAGCTGTCGGTATTTGTACTGAGCCCTCGCTATGTTCGTCCCCGTCTTGCCGCTCACCCCCGCCCGCATTTCGACGTGTGGAAAAGGTCTCGTAACTTCCTGGCTCCCCATGAGCCCTCACAACCTAACCTGCCCTCAAATCTAATCGTGCACCTCGCAGTTGCCTGCACTGCGAAACCCCAAGGCCCGCCCTGCCCTATATAAATTAGCTCCCTGTTGCCAGCCGATACCAGGTGATGATGTATTCGGCTTATACTTCCGGCGATGTACCTGAATACACTGCGATGCTGGCCGAAAACGCACAGTGTTGTACTGCGTCTCACTGTGCATAGGTATGTTACGACAAACCAGGTGCCCAGCAAGGCCCTGGACGAGGCCACGAAGGTGGCTCCAAGCGCATCCGCAAGGCTGCAAGCTGGATGTGCAGATCGACACCGCCTTCGCCGCACCTACCTGGGGCTGCGCTGCCGGCAAGAAGATGGCTCGGTACGGCCGAACTGGGGCGGTATGCGGCAGGGGTGAGGAGTAAAGGCGAGGAGTGGTGACGTGGGGGGCACCAGTGGCATATGGTGCTGAAAGGAATGGCATCAGTGGCGTCAGGCACGAGGCTTTATTGCCAACCTGAATCCCGGACATTGCATGTTGCATCAACAAGGTTGTGCAGCGCAGAAAGTTCTTTGCAGAGATTCCTTGGTCCAGGTCCTGTGCGATGCTGATGATCGACCTCGACCGCTTCAAGGCGGTCAACGACACGCTCGGTCATCCAGTCGGCGACAAGCTGCTCGCGCAGGTCGCCGCGCGGCTGAAGGGGTTGATGGAACACGGCATGACCTGCGGCGCCTCGGCGGCGACGAATTCGCCGTGATCCTGCACAATGTCGGCCCGCCGGCTCAGAAGCGGCCGAAGAACTGGCGCGCCGCCTCATCAACACGATCAGCCGCCCATGTGGCACGAGCGCAAGCTGGCGCCTGCCGGTTTGCCGGTCCGACAGGAATACGGTGACCTTGACCAGGTCCTGCAAGCCGTGCAGCGGCCGCATTTGTGCTCCATATTGCATATCATGTCAGCAACCATTACCGCTCCAAAAATAGAACAGCTGCAAGCTGCCCTTAACCCTTTGCGTCAGCAACTTGCTGACCACCCGCTTTACAGCAGTATAAAGGAAATGGAGCACCTGAAAGTATTTACCCAAAACCATGTATACGGCCTGATCTTTATTTTATACCTCTTAACAAGCACTAGCACAGCCGCTTATCAACCTCAGTCCCTGCCAACCCCAGAATTCACTCATGCGTATGCTGAACGGATGGACAAATGACGCGGACGGCCGCATTGTCGAGTGGATTGAGCAGGCACGCGTTTGAGACGGCACCCTCCGCCGTGCCTGCTGCCGCCTGGCGGCGGCGATCACTCTGGTCGCCACATGGACATACCTTCAATTGTTATGGGTTCAGTGGCGAAGATTGATTTCGGGGTTGGCAATGATTGTGCGGCGACAGTGGGCTGAACCAGCCATTTGATCGAGCGTCGGACATGGATCTACCTCTTTACGCCCGACGGCGATCGGTTGAAGTCCCGGAAGCTTGTCAACATGCAGCACCATAACTACCGGCTTGAGCCTAACGTACATTTTAGTCCGGATGGCAAATGGGTGATCTTCCGGGCCAATTTTGAAGGCCATACCGAAGTGTACGCCGTCGCCTTGGATTTGCCCGAGTAGTCGGTGAGCGCACGCTTGAAATAGGGCGCCCTCGTGATGTGCTGGACAGGAGCTACTGTACGGTGGATCCCGTTTATGCTGGCCTGCAGGGTTTCTAGCACCAAGTACGGGAAGGTACGGGCATATGTGTATGGTGTACGCTACTCACTGACAATCGTGCAACAAAGGGTCGCTCCTCCTATGTCATCGTACGTCTGGGCTGCACACACGCATAAGCGCCCATGTTGACCGCGTGACTCATTGGTTGGAAAGAAGGCACCTTCGGCACCATGTTGGTCGCATATTCGGCGCCACGATAAATTTCGGTCTGCCCCTTTTGCCGCCCGAACCCCCTTTGACCTCGGTCACGGTCATGCCGGCGATACCCAAGCCGGTGAGCGCTTCGCGCACCTCGTCGAGCTTGAATGGTTTAATGATTGCCAGGATCAGCTTCATGATGCCCCCTTTTGCCAATAGCATCATGTTGCACTGCAACAGCCGTGCCAGATTGCGCGGGGCCACGCCCTGCTGCATCCACCACCCGCAGCCTTTTCACCAAACAGCGGCGGAAGCAGCAACAAACCCATCAATTCGTCAGGGCCCGTGCGCCCCGGCGACCGGTGACAATGCGAAGGCGAGCGGCAGCAGGGCAGCAGCAGACAGCAGCGGACGACGGCGCGGGCGCGCCAGCAAGCTGGTTCGGAAGAAGCCACTGACGAACCTCAACCCGGAGCACCCGACCACCTGAGTGCCGGGGAGCTGCCCGACCACGTGAAAGGTGCACCGCCTCGGGCCACTGCCAGGCCGCTGCGTCCGGACACGTCTCTCGCCTGTTCACCGCTCAGCCCGCTCCACTGCTGTTCCTCACCTGCTCCATGGGCTTGCAAACCATATGAGCTGCATCATGGGCGACCCCAGCGCTCTGCTCATGATATCGATATCGAGGTGACGCGGAACGTCTGCGTCATCTCCACTGCAGCGTGACGCCGCCTCGCCCTCCTCGAAACGCACTCCGCAGGCCTGCAGCTGGGGGACGACGGCCTCCTCATCGACGGCAAGACGGGCCGCGTGGTCAACGGGCTAGGGGCCACGCGCTATGACGTGAAGCTGGCGGCGCTGATGGGCGACCTGGACTTCTAGCCCTGGGAGCAGCACCGGAAGGGCGCCGGGGGTACTGCTTGAAGGGCTGCTCTTTCCAGCTGCTTCAGGTTGGCATTGGCGTACTTGAGGGCGTACTCACGGATAATATTTTTGGAATACAGCTCAAAGAGGTACTTGCTGTTGTAGGACGTATCGCGGGGTACGAAGATATCCGGCATGATCCCCCCACCGCCGTATACGGTACGCCCGCCTTCGGTTTTATAGCGGAGCGAAGGATCAAACTTGATGCTGTCGGCCGAGAAGTACTCCCCGCTGTTGAAGCGCTTGGTAAGATCTTCGTTATAGTTTTCGCCCTTGCCCATTTGTAGGGCCTCGGTAGCGGTGGGTGGGGATTTCACTGGTGTTCAGCATGCTTCACAACAAAGGGGATTATGAAAGGACAGACGGCATGGTGAGGAAGGGGACGGAGTCTCGTGACCGTTTGGCATGTACATGGCTAGTCCTGACGATCGCCGCCACTGTTCATCGACCATGGCTTCGGCGTCGTGATCGGAGAGACCGCCGAGATTGGTGACAATGTCTCGATCTATCAGAGCGTTACGCTTGGCGGCACCGACCCTCGCTGCGCAGTGGCGGCGAGGAGACGCCCCTGCCACTGGCCGACGGCGCTGTCATCCAAGCGCGGCTCGGGGGCAAGTACGTATCCTGGTCCGTCACCGTCAACGTGCGCGCGCCCGTGCTGGTGACGCGCGTGTACGAAGGAGCTGGGCAAGGACACACGCGTCGATGAAGTCGACGGCGTGAGGCACTCCTGTGCTATCGGCGGGCGGATGGGGCGCGGGGCGGCGCGCTCGCGGCGCCCGGCACCGCACGGTCAGGCGCTGGGTGTCCTCGCGACGCAGCAGTGTACGAAGCTCACGTGAGGGACATTGCCATGATCGTAGAGATGAGGTGGCAGTTGATGGACACCCAGTTTGCCAAGTAGCGCTGGCAGGTGGCACACGTAGGCTCGCAGCAAGGCATCAGCGGCAAACGCATTCTGAGACTCGAGCGGCGCCGGGGGACGGGTGTGCGTGCTCGCAAAAGGACCTGGATGCGCAACACTTGTAATTGACAAATGACGTTCTTGCGCAACACTTCGCAACTCGCTGTCGCCTATTGCACACGATGAAGAGCAAGTTCCGGCCGAAGCCGATCTACGAGCACGATGCACTCGCTTTCAATCAGTCAATTCCTAGCCATGAGAAAGACGTATAAATCACTTCTCAAAGGCCAAGGCCAGGAAGCGGGGCGAGGAGGTCGTGTTCGACCCGAAAGGCCACAAGTGAGGGCCGCAGCGGCCGCCGACGCACTTTGACGTATGCAGCTGCACACGCCGCGGGCACCCGTTGCGCATGCCGTGACACTGCAAAGTATCAGTGCACGCGAGCACTTGTTCTCTGCCAGCCATACCAGGACTGCAGGACAGCGCTGTTGTCGACCGCAGGGCTCTCCCGACACTGCTCCCGCTACTTCACGTCTGTCACTGCGGCTTTCTCCCGTCCCCAGGGATTATTACTGGCTTCAGGCAGCGGAAGCTGCAGCTGAAACAAGACGCACAAGATATCTTGTACGGCGGACTGGCGGGACCTTTTTTCGGCGCCCCTGCTACGCGCGTCGCTTCAAGTGGCGGCAGGGCTCGAGACGCTGGCGCCTTGCCTGCTCGGCGGCGTGTCATGCCCACGCGTATTCGTCGCTGTCTCCCTCCCTCAGCTATTATACCATCAGAAATCAAGGCAAAAAAGGAACGGCTGCAGGAGGGAAAGTGCCGGTAACCTTTACACTCTTAAAGGAAGCTACGGGAGAAGCCCCCGGGGAAGCTGCTAATCAGAAACCCCATGCAGCAGCTCGACCCTGCATCCTGCAGATGACATGTGCTGGGTTCACAAATCATGCCCCACCATCCACACACACACACACACACACACACACACACACACACACACACACACACACACACACACACACACAACGACACACAAACACGCACACACATGTGCGCACCAGCATACGCGCATACACAATCACCTCCACTCTACGAAGCGCCACCACCACATCGAAGCCAACGGAGCAGCCCTCAACGCACATACACAAGGCAGAGGCAGCGCCTCAAGGAGCTGAAGAAAAAGCTCAAGCACGATCATTACGTGGTGTCGTCATCGAGCGACGACGAGGGCTGGGCCCGGCAGCTGCTCAGTGCGGCGTGCTCGTCCACTTGTCCTGCTCCGTCCCTTGGCGTGTTGTGTTTGACCCACGAACAGTGGTGGCCTGCGTCCACCGCCGCCTCGAGCTTGTCGGCGCCCATCCCAATCTCAGTGACGCGTTGGACCCCTCGAACGCGGGTTTGCGCTGGTCGAGGATCGACACCGCCTCGCGGATGCTTTCGAGCCAGCTTCCTCGGGGTTGCCGAAGGACGAATAGGAGAGGAAGGCGACGCGCGGTTCGTGGCCCATGCGCCGCGCGACCTGCGCCGTGCGTTCGGCGATATCGGCAAGCATTTCGGCGGTCGGCCGCTCGTTGACCGTCGTGTCGGCCATGAAGATGGTGTGATGCTGGTGATGAGCAAACAGGACTTAATGTTAGCCTGCGGGGACGGCCTTTTTCTGTGTGGTTGTCACGCTCGCGCCTGTGGCGCACGCTGTGCGGCCAGCCTCGCCGTTGTGACGGTCGCAGCGCGACACCCGCCCCGCCCCTCTTAGTGACGCCGAGCCTGCCAGCAGCAGCGACGGCGGTTCGGCCGCGGGTTGCAACAGCAGGGCGGTGGCGATCAGAAACATCGGGATTCCCTTAAAGAAGCGAGCTGGGCGGATAGCAGGCCGCCGCGCTGCCTGTCGAACGTCGCAATCGATCCCAGATCGACATAAGCGGCGGTCAGCGTCAAATTCCGCGTCAGCGCATAGGCCGCAAACAGGTCGACCTGGCGGCGGCGGGGTCAGCAAGGCTGAGCGGAAGAAGGGGAAGGGGAAGGGCAGGAAGAATTGCTCAGCGGCCGCGCTGGCCGCTATGCGCCACGCGCGAGGGGATGTTCGGCACACAGTAGTGTATCACCTCGTTGTGGCGGTCAAATCGGGTGCTTTGGTTATGTCGTCGTCCAAGCGAGGGCAGGCATGACGCATGATGAGCAGCTCAACCCCGTCCAATGCTGCCGCGCTTCAGAGCAACTGGTCTGGTCCCCCTCGCCCCAAGGTGCTGTGGTGTGAGTGAGAATGGCTTCCTACCGGTGCTAGGGCATGTGAATCGTGGTATCACCGCTTTCATTGATAATACGGAGTCCCATATTATTCGTGGCAGGTGCAAACCTTTGGCCCAGAAGCTGACATCATTGCAATGCTTCTCACAATGTACATACACAGGGCCGACAAAGCAAACCTTGTGGCGATACCAAGAGCGGAGCCTGGGTAAAATTTCAGTGCGCTTGCCTGTACCGCAGTACCACTTGCTGTGGATTTTTCAATTTAATTTCCAGTACTTACAGGAAAAGATGCTCGCTTTGGGCTCAGCGGACCTGGTCCACGGTATGCATTACCTCCTGAGAATAATTTATAGCCTGTAAAAGCTTTATCGATAATGAGATTAACGCTGCGCCCTGAGCTATCCTGCTGCCTGTTCAAGTTTGCAATCCCCTTGCCTTGCTCAACAGATGCCGAGTCGGACAATTCAGCGCAAACACCAGGCTCGGCAACATTTGGTATGGTTGGGCAGGCCTCTCCTTGCACATCTGACGGGTGGTAGAAAGGAAGCGCTACACAAGCATGCCTGTCAGCATGTCAACACCACAGACACGGGACACACGACGCACCAGAGCATGCAGCCAGGCCATGAAAAAGACAAAATAAAGACATTCGTGCAGCCACTGCTCACTGTACAGGGCAAGGGCCAGGTGCAGTAGAACCTGAGGCAGCCACATTGTGTTGACCATGGGTTTGACTGGGAACGAACATGCCTGCGGTAATGCAGCAACATTGTGTACATTTTTGAGATGATGTCAATTAACATGCAATCGACTTCGAACGGAAAAGGAAGACTGGGGACAGTTTTTTCCTGCAGGAGCCGTCGGAATTTGAGTTCACACGCACTTGACCTCCGAACGAACTTGCGAGAAAAGTATATCTGAATGTTACTCTGAGTTATTCATCTCCTTTCCGTTCCGTTCAGCAGCCGGAGGGCATTACGCAGTGCGCTACTGCCGTGAAGGCGCAGGCGCACGCGTGCAGTTGACGACGGTACCGCTGCGTGGTGTCACATAATACGGCGTGCATGGTGGCCCTGAATTCAGGGACTTCGTCGACTGCTGTGTGGCAAAGATCTGCCGCGTGCAGGGCAGTTGGACCAGAGTGAGCTCTCAGCACCCCTGCCCACCGCGGCACATTCAAAAGCCAGACCGCAGCAGCAGCAGCAGCAGCAGCAGCAGCAGCAGCAGACTGAGACGGACAGTGTACAAGCCCTGGAATGCTGGCGCCAGGAGCTTCGGCAGGCAGTGCTGCAGCGCGGGGCAATGCAGGCGTGCCTAGAGGAGCAGCGTCAGGCAGCGCGGGCGCTGAGACCCGCCTGAAAGAGCAGCTGCGAGAGGCTGCGGCACGCGTGCAGGTAGGTATATTGCGACCACAAGCACTGGTTCCAAGGACATCAGCTGTAGATCTTGCTGGCCAGACCTTCAAAGTTGGTCTGCAGTAGCCAGCTGTTCGGCTTGGGTTGTCGTAGCCTGACAGGCCATGGGCTCTGTTGCCTGTCTCACCGGCGCCACCGTGCATCAACTTCGCTATCCTCCGGCGCTCACCGCCCAACTTGAGGCAGCGCACGCCGCTGCAGATGCCGCACGCCGCGAGGCCGCGGAGCAGGCGTGCCGCGCGGAAGCCTGAAGGCGGAGGTGACGCGGAGGTGCGCCGAGCAGGCGCGCGCTGAGGCGAGATCGCCATCATCACGACGCCGAGGATGAACAGCGCCAGCCGGACCTGCGCGGTCGATCGCAATCGCTGATAAAGGCTCCGCTTCGCCATGGAGGGCGATGTGGGGGAGGCGGCGGCGTGTTACAAGGCTAAAGCAGCGCCGACGCGCTGCGGCGTCAATTCAGCGTGACGAACGCGGCGGCGGCAGCGTCGGCGCGACGCGGCGGACGGCGTCGCGCGGTCAGCGCGAAGAAGCGCGCGCGCCGTTCTGCGGCAGCCATGCCCATTCGCGGTATAGCCAGGATATTTGGGGCCGGTGGCCTGTTTGCGCAGCCTGAGCCACTCGGGCAAACTCGCACATCCTGGCATGAAGCCGCACCGCCTGCTGCAGCGTCAGCGATCTGCTGCCTGGGCACGCAGCAGAAGATGCGCCTGCAGGGCGTGCTGCTGCCGCCAAACCGCAACCAGGGGTAGTCATGCACACGCGTACGGCTGGGCTCACGGGCGTGCAGCCACCACGCCCGGCCGCCCGGTGCAGCCGTGCTCGGCACACTTCGCGCATCAGCTGCAGCGAGAAGAGGTGCGCGAAAATCAGGCCGAGAATGCCGTTCTGCATCAGCTTGCGCAGCACGTCGCCGCGCAGTTCGCGCAGCTTGTTCTCGTCGACCATCTGGAACCCGCGATAGACATAGGGCTTGTATCCTTCCTGCCTGCGCTCGACGTCGCACTCGCGGCGGCGAGGTCGGCTCTTCAGTCGTCCATGAACAGGCCGGCGCAGGCCGGCAGAGCCAGCCGGCCGCGGCATGCAAGGTACGGCGGGGCTGCTGTGGGTTTGAGGGCGCCCAGCAGCTTTTGCTGGAGGAGGGCAGCTTCGAATCATCTGGCTGCAGCTCTGCAGAGGCCTGGGATGCTTGAGCCGTCGAGCCTGCAGGTGTCTGGTGCGGTAACAGTCCGTGCTTATCATCGTGACCAACGTGTCCTGCGCATCGCTACCCCAGGGTAGCGGCCAATTAAAAAATGAAACGGGGTGTCTAGCGTGCGTTATTAATGATTGGGATTGTCACCACGTACGCAGGCTCCACCACACCGCACACGGCAGTTGACAACCACCCGCACGACACATCCATCCAACTGCCATGCGTGTGTCAGGTCGCGTGGCAACCAGCCCGATAATGCGGGTACAACTGTTCTGCGCACGTGGGCACCGACAACGGGCACTGCGTGCTCTGGAATGACTATGCGAATTTCCAGGATCGTCCCAATTTCGAAATACTGGAGTGGCTGCAGCGCGAGCGGGGCGAGGAGCGCGCCACATGGATGAACGGCAGAATCCGAAATCTTGAGCTGTTCCCCAATGTGTTCCTGATGGATCAGACCAGCACGCAGTTCGCATCTCGGAGATCTCGGTCAGATGAGACCGCCAGACAACAGGACGGGAGCGACGGACGCAGGAGTGGGTAATCCAAATTCTACTCGGCAGGCTGCGTATACGACCAATGTATCGGCATCGGAGCTCGGGGATCTCGCACCGCGGTCCCACCGGACCACTGGGTGAATGTCGCTGCGAATGCGGTGTCGCCATCGCCACCGGTGGCAAATAGGACGCAACACCGGGCCTGAGCTGCGGCCGCTGACCGCGCCGCCCGGCGCGGGCGTGGCGGCGGCGCCGCCTGGTGCGCATCGGCCTGGCGCGCCGCCCACGGCCATGCCTCCGCGGCCCTCGAATGCGTCCGGCGCCATGCCGCCGCTGCCGCCGAGGCCTGCCGGCGCAACCGCAAATGGAGCTCCGCGGCCGCCGCAGCAGCAGCAGGCTGCGCAGCTGACAGCGCCCCCGCGATGCGGCCGGCACCTCATCGCCTGCCGCTAACCGGGGCCGCCACACCCCCTCCCCCC
>NNCB01000727.1:0-14755 GCA_002317545.1 Scenedesmus quadricauda | reverse complement strand
AATGAAGCATACACACCATCTGTGCAATGTGCCGACGTGTTCTTAGAGTGGAACATGACTGGTCAGGTCCGTAAGAAATGGGCACCATCGGTAGAGTGAAACTGGGCATGCGACCCCAGCAGATCCCATGGATCGGCGAATCGCACGGTTCGGGTGGGGAGGAAGAAAGATGATAATGGCCGATACCACCACCAGCGCCAAAAATGAAATCAGCATCATTACCGGTAGCCAACAAGGTATGCTTCGAACCAAGCACTATTGCAAGCCGGGTAGTATCATCGGCATCGGGATGTAGCCAAAGGGATCAAAGCCGTTGAACAATTAAAATCCCTTCAAAGCTGCTGCTTGTGCCTGCCTCCCCGCCGCTGCTCTCGCCCGCCACGGCAGCGGCCGCCGCCGCCGCCGCCGCGAACGGCCCCCAGCCCCTGCCCCCGGCCGACGGCCGCTGCGCCAGCTCCGCCGCAGCTCCGGCGCCAGCGCCGCGCCCTCCCCGCTGCCCATCTCCTCGTCCAGGCGTGCCTCCTCCTCCATATCGCCCTGCGCCGACGGCCCGCGGCCCGCCGGCCACCGAGCTATCAATATCTGAACAAGATGGCGGCGGAGGCGGGCTATGAATTAGCCAGCGGCCCGCGCCCCAGCCGGGCCAGGCGGTGACGTCATGCTGCAGACGACTGTACCTCCAGCAGCTGGCAGAGGAAGCCTGGGGGTACCTTGGCGTGGATAAAGCATGTGGATATGTGAGCTCGTTTACGTACGCTTGAATAGGTATATCTGTGGCAATACAAGCTCACGAAAACTTAGGGTGGTTTTTATTGTGTGCGTGTTTGAGTGTGTTCGGCATAAAAACAAAAAAAAGCAGCTGGACAGACTGGTAAAAGGAATGTGTGACCGTCACGGCAGCCACAGCCATACTGTTGCCAGCCAGCAGATGCTTCCGGCGCAGCAACTATCAGGCACACTGATGCATCAAGTCTTTAATTTCAAGAAGCGGCGGACAGCGACTCCCAAGCAGCCCGGGTTTCCACAGCCTCGGACAGCGGCCCGCGCTGGACTGCTGCCCCCGCATCCACCGCAGCAAGCGGCGGCGGTTACCGCGCTGCGGGACGCTGATCTCGACCTTGCGCTCGGCGCGTCGCCCAGCGCGTCCGCGAGGCTCATCTGGCGGCGGGTCATGAGATAGGCCAACACCACGCTGGGCGAGCGCGGACGCCGCTTGGCATGGACCAGCAGCGGCCGCCTGGGGGAGGGGTCGCGCGATTGTCGGCAGCGAGGGGCAACCGCGTGAAAAGCCGATTAAAGCGCACAGTGGGGGCTGGGGACGGGGATAGAGCTGCCGGCGCATGTGCGTGTCCGGCCTCACCAGACGCGATCGCGGAGTCGATGATAGCGCAGGCCTCTGGCAGGTAGCCGACCAGGTCGGCCCACTCCTTGTCGTAGATGGACAAGTTCAGGTAGCTGAAGCGTCCGGGTGCGTCGGTGTCAGCTCCGCGCCTGCCTGCGGCGGCAGGGCCACGTTGAGTGCGCATGCGCCCCTCGACACGCTCTGGTCTCGACCGCAATGCGCGGCCGCTGCCGCCTCCTGCTGGTCACATCGCCCTTCTTGTAGTAAGCAGCGTTCGTCGAGAAGAAGCGACCGAGGCGCTTTTCGATGCTGTCGGCGAGGCTGAAGGCCGCCGTCGGTCACAAGGTCCGGAGCGAGTCCGCGATCAGGGAACCGGTGTCCTCCATGTTACAATAACAGCTATGTTGCTGGTGGTTGATGATGATACCAGCACCTGAGATCGCTGCTGATCTGCGCGCGATCTGCGTCATGATCGCGCGCATCGTCTGCCTTCGGGTGTGGAACAGGGCTTGCCACTCCACGCGCGAAGAGCGCATCGACTTTTCGATATGCGCCTGCGGCTTGGGGATCGGTATAGCTCATCAGGATCGTGCCAAGTGCGAGCATAAGGTGTCCGCTTGGCAACGCACTCGTGCCGGTCAGGACAAGGTTTCCACTAACTCCAAATCATGTTTTACACGAACCGTCGCAGGAGGCCGTGGCGAGGGTCAACTGTAGCCCGGCAAAGCACAAGGAGCACAGGTGCTTGGTTCAACCTGATACGCACTGTGAACTCTCAAGCTGTCCCTGCATCTTTGCCGTTACCCGGAATGTATGTTGTGGAATCGCCGACGCTTAAACCTAAGGTGCTAGCAGATAGCAGGAGAGACATATCTCGCCGTACCCAATTAACATACAGTTCTGTATACGTCATTTTATTTGCTGGGATGGTTATCCTAATTACAAGCAAGAAAAAAGTAAGCCTAAAGGAGCCAATTTTGGAGACATGCATAGAGTCATTATGATGTTTAAAGCCTGGCCATGGGGTATGCACCATTCGGTCTTACATTTACAAGATTACTTAGATGAATATACCTACCGCTTTAATAGAAGTTTTATGCAGGAAAATATATTTGATAACCTGTTGAAACGGGTTGTAAGGCACCCGCCATTTCCGATGACAAGCTGCCCTGGCGTTAGCGTGGGCATCGCGGCTGAGGCCCTCAAAAACACAGAGCGTCGCGCAGGCATCCTGAACCCGCCGCTTATCTGGCCGTTCAGCCTTGGTTTTGCTGGCGTTCATAAAAATCCTCCCGTCGTATCCATTGCAACATGCACCCCTGGTTGCCGTGGAAAGATGATGTCCAGTCAGGCTTTCCACTCACACATAGTCGAAACCGAGCCGTGTAATCGCCTTGCCGCGGACATTGTGGAAAAAGACGTCGGCGCTCGCGACAAGGTCGCGCAGGACCGCGGCATCCTCGGGCTTCTTGAGGTCGAGGGCGATCGAACGCTTGCCGCGGTTCACCGTGAGGTGGATCGACCCCATCGTGGGGTCGGGAACACCGCTGCCCAGATAGCGCGAGATGTCGCCAAGGCCGGGGGTTTCGACCTTGATCACCTCGGCGCCAGATCGGCGAGCATCTGCGTGCAGCGTCAACGCAGATGTCGCGCTTCGATGGCTGCAGGTGGGCTGGGCCCGCAACAGACAAGGCCGGTGCGTTCGGGTCCATGCGATGCCTGCAATTGCTGTGCCCTGAACACGCCCGGCCTTCTGCGCCGTGCCTTCATCGGCATCAGGGTCAGTAAGGCGACCAGCCGCGCGCTGGTGCACAACGCTGAGGCGCATTCGCCTCGCGCCGTGCTTTTTCGCGAAATCTTCCGCTGCCGCAAGCAACAGCCTCCCGAAACCGCTGTCCTGGATATCCGGCTTCACCGTCAGCATGGCGAGATACCAGGAGCCGTCGCCACTGTCTTCGAGGCGTACATGCCCGATATGGGCTCCCGCTGTATCTCGCCAGATCAGCAATCGTGCACCGGAGGCCGTCAAATCGTCCCGCAATGCCTGCCCCCCGAAACAAGTTGAGTTCTCTACCTGTTGAATCAACCCCTTTTGAATAATCCTGCAACCTCGCAGAGGCGCCCCGTCCCGCTGACGTCACCACCCACCCTTGTACTGTATCCATCAGGGAGTACCTGATGTTGTTGCATGCAGGATCGCGGCACGGGTGCCACCGGTTGCCGGCGTCAGTCATCATCGACACCACCTCGACGCGGCCCACCGTGCCGGCCGACTTGTGCCGCCGGGCGGTCTGACGACGCCCTTGGAGTGGGGGTCAGGGTGACAGGAGGGAGGTGCGGGGCGACAATCGGCCTGCTGCCAATAAAACGCTCGGTCGGGCGGCCGGCAGTCCGTCAACGACAGTGTGGAGGGAGCGAAAGCGCGATGCCAGGCGGCCCCAGCACACTGGCTGCGTAGTAAACGCGTTCATCAGCCGGCCGCTGGTTTAAAGTTGTTTGCCAACACCGGGCGGCGCCAACCCCTCTGCTGCTGAGCGATCCCAGCGCCCCGCACCTCGTAGTCCACCGGCTTGGCCTACAGGTACCCAACCAGCTCTACCTCAACCGGGGCAATTTCCAATTTGAAGACATTACGGCCCAAGCGGGCCTAGCCGGACGCGAAGACGGCTGGAAAACGGGCGTGACGATGGCGGACGTCAACGGCGACGGACTGCTGGATATTTACCTTTGCTACTCGGGACCCCCCCGAAAAACGAAAAAACGAGCTGTATATCAATCAGGGGCCCGACGCCCAGGGCATTCCCCGCTGGAGCAGGCCGAGAGGGTCGGTAGCGAAGCCACCGTGCAAACCCTGCCCTGACGCTGTGACACATACCCCCACAGATACCTCGAGAGCTGTCCTGAGGCTGGACTCGTCAGTGACATCACCTGACACCAGTTGCAGCCGGTCTCTCTTGTAAAACACATCAGCATACTTTGAGGGATTCGCACAACGGCGCGGACCTGTAGGTAGTGTGCCGAAGAAGCCCGCGTCTTCGATCATTCCGGGCAAACAGCGCGCTTCCGCTTGCAGATGCTAAGCAGATGGAAGCAGCTGGTCATGTGCAGCGTTGGCGAAAGCCGGCCGGCCCCGTCAGAGGCGGGCATAGAATAGCTGTAGGCTGCTAGCTCGGTGTCGAAGTGAAATCCGTGAAGGATCAAGCGTTAAAGCCAGACCGCCAAGCCACTCATGCGCGAGGCCCATCACAAGCAGCCAATGTGCGTCCTCTCGCTTGTGGCCTCAAGCAAGCGCTTGACACACTCCTGCACGGTAGGGCCGCTCGCACCAGAACTACGTTGCTGACATACTCTGGATGCGATTGCTACCGAGAGCAAGCGGGCGGCGGCGGAGCGCTACGACGCGCACTGCTGTTGGGTGGACCGAGCGGGCTCCGAGGCGTCGTGCGAAAATTCAAGCGCAATGGAAACAGCTGTGTCGCGTCAGCGCGTGCTTCGCATCACATGAATCATGCATGTTCCCCACGGTTTCGCGGCCAATGCGCCACAGTGCCGTAGTGGCTCGCTGAGCTAGTGGTGTGCATCTGTGGCAGCAACGTTTAAGACAGATCCATCTCGTATGCTTAGTTGACGCGTCGAACTATATTTGCTATGAGCACCTGGCTCGGACGGTCCGGCGACCGCAACACGACACCTAAGGCATCCCGATCCTCGTGTTCAACGGTGTGTAACTTGGGTCTGCTGTAAAAGACCTTAACCTGCCGAAATAAGTTTGAGCCGTCACGGATCGGCAGTTGCAAGCATCCCGTACAAGCGTCGGCTGTTGCTTCGGATCGCAGCGAGCGCCATGATCGATCACCAAGCAGGGGCGGATGCGACCACCAGTGGGAGCAATCTTGGCTGGACGCATCCAATTCTCGGTACCAGTATCTGGCGACATCCCCGGCGATGTTCAGCATGCTCGGGCGCTTCCTCGCCGCAGTCTCAGCTCCTCTCTTCTCGCGGTTCTGGTGCGAATGAAGCCTGGGACAATGGGCCAGATTAAAGGGTAGCAACAATGTCTTGGCCATGTTGCAAAACTCGCCCTGATTGCAGCACCCCGTCCTCTTCTCCGGTGCAGGTTTGGTGGCGGCTGTCCTATGGGCCGCACATCAGGCTCCTGGCATGGCTTTTCCAGGGCACCGGTGCCGCGGGCTACGGGTTGCCTTCGTCCTCATATTTCTGGCGGATCGGCGCCTTGAAGGCTGGCTTCTTGGCGTCCATTTGTCGGCCTGAGCGGCGACGGTTCGACAGCACGCTCGCCGCCTGCGGCGCATCCCCAGCCGCCGTGGGGCAAGCGGAATCGGCAGCGATCACACTGGCGGCACTTGAGCGGCGGCAGCGACAGGCGGGTGACAAGCGGCAGCGCGAGAAGCAGGTGGCGGCGGTGTAATCAGCGGATGTCAGTGGCTGCGGCCTTGCGATTGACCAAGGCGCTGCTGTTCCTCGCCGGGGAGGCACAATGGTATCAAGCTGGCCAGGTGTGATGCAGCAGCTGGGCAGGGCCAAGCAGCAAGTACATGGCCAATCGCCTGCGCGCCAGGAGTCATCCACCGTGGGAAGGACAATGTTGGCTGCCGGCCCTTGTTTGTATCCGATCGCATAAATCCCATCCTGCCTGACATCGCAGGTGGTGCCTGGCGACGCGCCATGGAAGTGCCTGGTCAACCACAACGGCGTGTTCGATACCCGCTCGATGGGACTGGTGACCGAGGAGCTGTGGTTCACCGAGGGGTGTCCGGCCGCGCGCACAGGTGAGGGTGCACGCCCGCATGGCTACGAGCGCTTTTTCGCCGTGCGATCCGCGAAGAGGCTGTGGCGCTGTCGAGCAGCCACCCGCATGGCGGCAATGCGATCAACGAAGACCCCGCGCACGGGATCGTCGACCTCGACTGCCGCGTGCATGGAACGACCAATGTGCTGGTCACAGACGCGAGCGTGTTTCCGAGCTGCATCCGGGTGAACGCCTGCTTGCGCACCCAGTGACAATGCATGCTGCACCATGCTGTTTACCAACCACTGATGTTCCACCCGTCAGGTCTTTTGGCATGACAGCAGCTCTGCTTGCGCAGCTGCCGTTGCTGAGTTATGTCCTCGGGCTCAGCAACAGCGTGGGTGCTGCGCTCTGGGCCGCCGTAGGTGAGAGGGCAGGGTGAGGTGTAGGCCGTCGGACCGGTGACGCGAGCGGTGTTGCTGGGTTCAGGCTTCATGATGTTCTCCCGTTTTTCTATCTCTATCTGCCCACTGCTAGCAGCTTATCAGGTGAAGGGCCTGTCCTTGACGATTCCACGTGGTGTCAACTGCAGGGCCTGTCCTTGACAACTCAACTGGTGTGCCATTTTACCCTTCTGCGCAACCCATTGTCGACCTCTGAGTCGGAGCGACACTGCTGCCTTGCCCAACTGCCATCACGTCCTTTCAACTCATTGCACCGAGCCAAGCCCATCCAGCCACCAAAGTGCTGGCCAGCTGCCGGCGCTCTCCAAAGTACTGCGCAGTGTACAAGTGGCCAGCAGGGTCTCCATCAGACGCCTAGGCGCTCTTGGAGCCGATGCGCAGCTTCTTGGCCGCCGCACCTTGGTCAGTTGCGTCATTTTTTCTCCGATGATCCGGCTCGGGAATTTCGCCGCACAAGGGGGGGGGCGGGCAAAGAAAAAGGGAGAGTCCTCGCGGACCCTCCCTTTGATACGTGATACGGCCGGAAATCACGGCGGCTGTCGACCTGGGACCCTTGCCAGCACACATCTTAAGGTCTTGGGCCAGGCTTCAGCCACCACAGCACCGCTCCCATGCAAGACCACGCATTCAGCCCAGAGCGCCTTACACCCTAGGCCTTTACGGGTGGCTCCATATCCAGCGTTTGCGATGTAGTTCTGGCACTCTGAGGGTGCGATGGTTTGGACAAGTTTGCCGATCTGTTGGCAGGTATCTTCAACGGATCGGCGCTGAGCCATGCGCATTGTTGATCTTGATGTGGCTGAGAAGGGGCCTGCTCGATGGGGTTGAGGTCGGGGGAGTAGGCAGGGGCAGAGGAGAGGCGGATGCGCGTCAGGACGAAGGTTTGCAAGGGCCGGCAGCACACAAAGAGGGGGTGCGCGTGTGCGGCTGGCTCTGCGCCGCCGCTCTCTGCGGCGGCGTTGCTGATGTGATCGCCGATCCTAAAATACCGAGGGGGTTGCCGACGCAACCGACGTGATACTTGTCCATGCGAGGGTAGATCATGTGTTGCGCAGCGCTGCCAGCATACCAGCGGCGAGCTCCGCTCCCACCGCCTACGCTTTTATCAGTTTGCGGCATGTCGCTGACCTGCTCGACAAGAGTTGACGTGACTGACGTGATCCCCTGATTTTGGTCCAGTCATGATTGAGTCCGGCCTTAATGGAAGGACGGACGAGATTAAGGGGACGAGGTTTACGGGAGAGCGTAGCCATCCTGTGAAAGCCGCGCCGGAATCGGTCGTCCAGCTGCCCTCGACGCTGCACTTGCTGGTGACACACTGTTGTGACCCGCTGCCGCCACATTTGCGGATAGCCCGCCGCATGTCCGGCGCAAGCCGCGCATAAGACAGCTGGTCACCGACTTCTGCTACTGCTGCGGCTGGCTGCTGTTGTGCAGGGGTATTCCCAAGCCGTGTCCGTACTGCTAGCCGCACATGCCGGTTTGCTGAAACCGCCTGCATATGCCCGCCCGCACAGCCGCTGCGGACTGATCGTGGCCAGCCGCCGCCTGCTGGGCGGCAGCCTGACGCCATCGCCACAGCTCGGCAGTCTGCTCTTCCTGTCTGAATGCTCTTTCACAACAGGCCAAAAAGCAGCTCTCCAATGCCGTCTGCACCGTGCGCTAAGGAACCGCCGATGCGCACCGCCACGCACGCAGGCAAAACCTGATCTCGACCACAGCGGATGCCCACCGGCCGCGAAGCGCGCCGACGTGCAGTTCCACGCTGCCCTCCTCGGTGAACTTGTTGGCGTTGCCCAGCAGGTTGAGCAGGATCTGGCGCACGCGCATGGCGTCGCCCAGCAGCCAGCGCGGCACGTCTGCCGTCGATTCTTGTCTGCGCCGTGCGGCGATGCGCCGGCGTTGCTTCGAAGGGGCCACACCACTTCGCTCCACCACGGCCTTCAGGTAAGCCTTGGCCTGCCCAGGTCCATCGCGCAGGGAAAAGGCGGTCTCCCGGGTGTTCGAAATGAACACGCAGGTCGCGCCCCGCAGCCTGTAGGTTGCGAGGCGTACGCGCTTCGCCTCAGCGTGTTCGTGCTGAAATGATCGTACGCGTGCTCTCGACCTGGCGCTGCCTGCTGCAGCGCGAGTGCACCACCTGCAGCACACACGAGCTCGCCCTCCATGGCGACCACCATCACGCTTTGAGGCTCTCTTCACAGCAGCGCCTGCTTGTCGGACACCTTGATGTTGAGATTGCCCGCCACCGAGATCGGCATGGCGCCAGCCTGCTGGTCGGTCCCGCGACTCGGCCACTTTTGCTGAGCTTCCTGGCTCTAGTTTCATCAGCTCATCACGCTCACCTTGGCGCTCTTCGGCACATTCGGCCCGGCGGAATAGCGCCATGCTCCGGATGCGTCCAGCGCACCAGCGCTTCGAAGCCGGTCACCGCCCGTGTTTCAAGGCAGATGTACGGCTGGAAATGAAGGGCGAGCTGGTTGTTTTCGATCGCCGCGCGGAGACGGGGATGTGGAGGGGCGACGCGCCATTGTCATCACAAGGATGGTTACGCAACGGCTCGGCACGGGCCTTGGGCATTGGGGATTCATACATGGATATCGGCTACTTCCTGAAGCTGATGACCGAGAAGAACGCGTCGGACATGTTCCTGACCACGGGCGCGCCGGTGTACATCAAGGTCGAGGGGAAGCTTTACCCGCTGGGCAACACCGGGCTGCCGCCGGGACATGGTGAAGAATATCAAGGCATATTCGAGTTGTTGGTCCAAGAGGGTCTGTTGGAAGGTTTTAAAATTCATTGGCCGAATGGTGCGGATTCCTACTATCGGAGGAACGATGGTGGTGCAGATTGTCATAGATTCGTGCGTACTACCGATGCGCCTGGACTCGACGCTAGTTGCTTCAGGACTTGACACTTTCCGACAGGCAAGCATCAACACAGGCATGGCGTTACATGGCAAAGTTCTATGGTTTGGTTCATGCCCGTGCGGAGAGCGTATTCCAAGGGACGGGCGAGAGCCGGCTGAATTGAGGACGATAACACAGCGAAAAGGCGCTTGTAGGAATGCATCGTGCCAGCTTTGCAGCAGATGAAAGGCCGAAATGTTTGTGACGACTACCGACAAGTCGTGGGCTGCATGCTGTAATGCTGCCAAGTTGATTTCGCCGGCTGGTGGTTCACAAGCAGTGCACATATTTTGCCTGATCCTAATATGCACTTGAAACAAACCAACGCGCAGACTGCCACGTCAGCGGGTACAGCCAGCGCGTTGCGTGCTTAACGAAAACCATCCGCTAGAACGAACCGACCTCCCTGTGGCGATGTCGACTGGATGTGCGCTGCTGGCGGACCTGCCTAGGTGACATTTTGTGGTAAGATATCTGTAAGCATCTATGCAGCCGCCCACGTTTCACAATGGACATGCAGGCAACGATTTCCGGCTGAGCAAATCAGCACGGCGGCACCGCGCCCGTCAAATTTGATCGTCATGATGGTCTCCCGGATGGGGCTGCCTCTAGAAGGTTGCCCGAAACAAACTGACACGTCCTTAGCCGTTCACGCTTGGCTGATGGCAACATTAATGTCACAAATGTACGTTCAAAGCGATCTGTCACGTAAGCGTCATAGCAGCGCCATCAGTTTGTCACCTTCTCCAACGGAGCAAATCCCGAATGCGCCACGCTCTGACCGCCACCCTGTTGGCGACGCGAGCGACCTGCCTCGCGGGCGCAGGCGATGAGGCCCACGAAGGGCGCAGCTGCGCGCTGAGCAATGGCGAGCGTTGAAGGTGCAGGGTGCCCAAGCCTGTTGAATGTGGCGTACGCTTTTCGCGCGATCCACAACGGTGCTGCGTCGCGCACAATCAAGCCCCGCTGCGCTTGCCGGGCCGCAGGCGCTGGAGAGCCGGCGCGCCAGGTGCGAGGCGCTGCGGATGCAGTCGCAGTTTCAGGATCAGAAGGCCATCGAAACCGTCAGCGCCCACCGTGGCAATATCCGGCAATGCGGACATTGCCAGGTGCGTGCGGCCTGCTGCGCCCTGGCCGCCGCCATCCAAAAGCCGTAAGGCCCGCCCGCTAGGCTGACGCCGCCCGCACTGCTGGGACCTTCGGCGCAGCCTAGTCCGGACCCCATCAAGCCCTTGCCAGCTGCCTGGCGCCACCTTCAATATCAACGGGATCAAGGCCCGCCTGCCGCGCCTGATCGAATGGCTCGAGGAAACCCGGCCCGACGTCGCCTGCCTGCAGGAACTGAAATCGAGCGACGAGACGATGCCGACCAAAGAGATCGAGGCGGCCGGGTACGGCTTCCTCTATCACGGCCAAAAGGGCTTCAACGGCGTCGCGATCCTCGCCAGAGGTACGGAGCCCGTCGAAACGCAGCGCGGGCTGGCGAGGATGAGGACGAGCAGTCCTTATCTGGAAGCGGCGTCGGGGCGCGGCCGGGGGCAGCATGCAGATCCCGCAGATCTGTGCGGCGGCGCAGCGGTTCTGCAACCCAAACGTTGTAATGGATCCAAAGGTGTGTGGCTGGGCGCATGGCGCGCGCACGCATGCATGCGGGGCCGGGGGACGGCGCATGGGGCGCGGCGGGGCCCGCGGCGGGGCGCATGGGCCTGCTGGCTTGCCTGCGGCGCGGTCAGGCAGAAGGTGGCCGAGCGCTGCGCTTCGCGGCGCGGCTGCGGGCTGATGAGGCTTACGCGCCGCTGCTGGCGAGCTGCAGGGCGCTGGATGGGCGGCAGGTTTCATCCCTGGTGACTGCACTGCAAATCTGCATGCCTTGGCGCGCCACATCCGCAAATTCATCCGACCTGATGCCACCCCCTGTGCCCTGTCGGCCCTGGCCGCATTTTGCCGGCGCCAGACCCAGCACGGTTACAGCGGCTGTGCAAACATCAAGACCCTGGAGGCCTATCAAGCTGCTCCACGAGACAAGCTGGCCCGTGAGGGCGGGCAGTTCGACGTGAAGAAGGACGAGTCAGCTGACGGACAAGGGGCGGCGCGTGGCGGCCGAGCTGGTTGAGCGGACCGCCGGGGGCAGGCCGGCGGTGGCGGCCGCGGCGCGGGATGCAGGCGTCGCGCTCGGCGGCGGCGGCGGCGGCGGCAGTGGCGGCGGCGGCGTGGCGGGTCTTGGCGGGGAGCGGTCGGAGGAGGGATCGAAGGGCGCGTGGGCTGCAGCTGCAGCCTCGCCGTCAACGGCGGGCCCGCAGCGCCGGAGTGCGCCGAGGGGCGCGGGCGGCGGCGGGGGCGCCGAGGCCGAGCGCGCAACAAGCTGGGCACGGCGCGTCTATACCAGCGATTCGGCGATGACAGTGGCGGGGCACCCAACGGCAAGCTGGTCGTTCGGCTGGAGCGGGGGGCGAGGAAGGCGGCAGCGACGCAGACGTCGGGGCTGGGTTGTACAGGCGATGAGCCGAGTGATGTTGACGAGGCCGCGGCGATCGCGGCCGCGGCCGGCTTGTCGCGCGAGGAGCTGGTCTGCAGCGCGCGATACTGGACGAGCAGCCGCGCCGCCCTAAGACGCCCGCCCTTGCGACGGCCGCGGCGGCGCGCAAGCGGCCGGCGTCGGGCGCGGGGGCGAGCCAGCTCGCGTTGCTGAGGGTGAGCCAGGCGACAAGCGCGGCGAAGGCCAGCGTGCGATTTGGTGCCGCGGCCGGCAGCCTTCTGCAGCGCCCGCCGGCCGCGGCCGCGGCGCTGGAGGTCGTGGGGTTTGTCGCGATGAGCGATACCGAGAAAACCGTCGGTCACGCGGTACGGCGCGAAGCGATCGCCAACCTGTCGGACCATGTCGTCGCACTGCGCGCGGGCGAGGTCGTGCTGGCGCTGGAAGAGCGGCGCAACGCGCTGCCGCTGAACGATCTGCTTCGCGTCAAGACGACGGGCGGTCTATGTCAACGATATCGCGAGCTTTATCGAACGCGAGACCGGCGGCGACATGCGATGACGAACCCCGCGGGCTGATTTTGCTTCCGATACAAAGGGAAATATGGGAGTCGGGTATCAACGCGTCGGAACTCGTCGCGCAATCGACCATGTCGCACGTCAACGCGGTGCAGGCGACGCTGCACAAATGCGCAGAGGAGGCCAGGCGGCACCGCACTGGTGCTGCGGCACAGCGGCCCCGCGCCGACCTGGGACGCCGAAGCGGCGCATGGTGCCACGGCCGGCGGCAAGGTGGCGGCAGCGACGCCGGCGGCGACGACGGCGGTGGCGCGCCGCCGTCGGCCGCGCAGCCGCACGCAGGCGGCGCGGGCGCGCTCGGCGACAGGCGGCGGCTGCCGCGGCACTGGCGCCGCGCCACGACCCGATGCAGGCTCCGCGGGATGATCGAGCGGCAGCCGCCCCCGCCATGCGGCGGCGGACGGAGGGCAGCGAAATGCAGCGACAGTTGCGGCCGCGCGTGGCGGCGCTGCGGGCACCGAGGCCGGTCCAGTGCGAGTGCTGGCGATGTCAGCATTGGACCATCTCGCTATTTCGCTGGCGGCGGCGGGCGCTGGAGGGGATCGAGGGCGGCGTCGAGCGCTTCGATGGCTGCGGCGGCGAGGGCCACTGGAAGGCCTCCTCTAGGGCGGCGCCGCCCCTAGCGCTACCCGATGGTGGCAGCAGCGCCGCCGGCGGCAGGATGAGCTTGAAAGAGGAGCCCGGCGGGCGGTCTGCAGGATCTTCGGCGCTTCCTGGGTTCGAGCCGGAAGGCGAGCATGGCGAGCTGGATCAGCACCGCGCCGATGGTGATCGTCAGGTCCATACACCGGTGGAGCGGCGCGTCATCAGGCCAGAACAGGTGCGTGCCGAGCAGCAGCGCGAGCATCAGCCCGCCGACAGCACGCCCAGCCTGCTTGAATCCGAAGACGAGAAATTCGAGGAACCAGCGGCGCGGCGCCGGGGTAACTGCTGCAGCATCTGCCGTCCCTGCAACAGCCGAGCCCCCCCGGCAGCGGCAATCCAGCGCCCAACTGGATCTTGGAACCTGCGCCTGCGGGACAGCGATGAGGAGGATGGCGCGGCACGCTGCAGCAGCCGCGGCACGCAGCAGCCGTCACCGGCGCAGCCGCCGCGCCGCGCGCTCGACGGGCGGGGTGCGGGCGCGGGCGCAGGCGGCGGCAGCCGAGGTGGACGCGCGCAGACGACAGCTGCGGACGTCATAGATCTGCTGGAGTCGCAGCCTCGAGAGGACTATCGTAATATCGCACCACCAGCATGCTCAGCCGGGATCGAGATCAACGGCACCTATTACAGCAGCCAGAAGCCCGAGACGCGCGGGCTGGGCGGCGGCGGTCCCGACGGCGTCACGTTCGCCGGCGGCGCGCGCAGCGACGCGCGGGGGTGTCGCCGAGAGGTGGCGACCGATTCGAGTCGCAGCCTGCAGAGGAGGACTGGCTCGACGCCGCCGCGGCCATGCCGCCACCTCCGCCGCCGCTGCCGCACGCTGTCAGCAGTGACGGCCCGCGCCGCGGCGGAGGGCGGCGCGGCGGCGGTTCTGTGGTGGCGGTCCCGGCGTCTGAGTTGATGCTGGTGGTGATGAGCGGGAGCGGCGGATCAACTCTGACGCCAACAGCATCTACCTTCAGCTGAGGCGCCAGGTGGTGCCAGAGCTCACAGGGCCCCTGCCGCCCGGCATGACGGTGAGGGCTGGGGGGGCGAGCGGCTTCGAGTGGGGCGTGCGCACCTGCTTGGGGGCGAACCCGCACCCCGGCGGCAAGTGGTGCGCCGGCTCTGGGCTCGCATCGCCTTGCTCCGCGCCGCTTGGCCCATCGGCCGGCCCTGGCAGCAGCATGGCAACTCCCGATCAGCAGGGCTGCGCTTTACCTGCTGACGCTGCCGGTACTCGCTCCCACACCTTGTGCCACAGATCGAGGTAGAGCGTTCCACGTTGCCCATCGGCGATTCTTTGCTGAAGATGGCGATGGCGGTGCCGCCCGCGTACCGGCGCTGTGGACGGCGGCTGCGGCGCCAGCTGAGAGCTCGTCAGCGGCGAGAGCGGGACCGAGGGCGGCAGGGAGTCCGGCGATGAGGAGCGCGGCGGCGCGGGGGCCCGGGTCGCGCGCGCGTTCGAGGACTGCTGGCGAGCTCGTCGGCCGGCGCGAGCGACGCCGAGGTGCGGAAGCTCGCGGCGCAGGGCGTCGCCCGGCGGGGCGCGGTCGGGCCGCGGTGCCGGCCGGGGCGCAGGCCGCGTGGGCGGCGAGGGCGGCGGGGCCGGCGG
>NNCB01000726.1:0-14757 GCA_002317545.1 Scenedesmus quadricauda | reverse complement strand
CAGGTGCCGGGGTTAAGATCGGAAGCCAGGAACCGGCAGGTCGGCGTCGATCATCATCCTGGCGACCTGGTGGTGGTGTCATCGCGAGGGTGAGATGGCCCTCGCGTTTCGTGTACGTGGTCGGTTGTATGAGGAATTTGGTCACATGGAACAAACGATATGCATCCCCCTTCCCCCGCTCATGGCCAGCTTCTAAGGACGGTTTCTGGTCCAGTTGTGAGGCCAATGGTCTGCGCCGCGCGATGGCGACTTTCCGCAATGTCGGAACCATCGATCAATATGAGGAGAAGATGATCGGCGGCATGGTCCGCCGCGGCTACGATCGCACCTTCGCCGAACGCTGCTACAATCAGATCAAGGGTTTCGGGAGTTATGGCTTCCCGGAGAGCCACGCCAGTCTTGCCAAGCTGTCATATGTTGTGGTCAACGGCTGGGGTCCCTTACCGCTAAGCAAAAAGCATCGCTAGGAGGAGGGTAGTAGGCCCAGGGTGTACCATCTGACTCGGATGCAGGTTGGATTTGTTGCAACGCTAGCTTCCACATCATCGATGTAATCAAAGGTATTGATCTAGCTGGGAAAGTGGCCATAGTAACAGGGGTGCAATACCGGAATAGGTTTAGAAACGGTTAAAACACTGGCGCAAGCCGGAGCTACAGTTGTTGTTCCGGCCAGAGATGTCGAAAAGGCCAGGCGCAACCTGGATGGTATCGCTAATGTTGAAATTGGAGCAGGGTGTGTGCAGGTCGAGCCGCCTCTCCGAACAATGTACTACGCGAAAAACGACTGTGGTAATGTGCCTTAGTCGGGCAGTGGTGGCTGACTGATAACAGGCTCTTGCTGCACTTCTTTCACGCACGCTTCGGTTAGGTGGCGGTGGGTTGGGGGAGCTGTGCTGTGCAAACTTCAGCGCTGGAGTTGGCGGCCTATCGGGCCTGGGCGGATCGGGCCCTGGACGCACCCAAGCTGGACCGTGCTTGCTCGCTCAAGGACATCAAAGACGAACAAAGCAAAGAGACCGGGGCCGTCCGGCACGCGCTGGCGCGTGCCACCACGTCGGGCGGTCGGCCAGTTTCTTCTCTCCATGCCCGCACGCACCCGGATGATCAAAATCTGCTCGCGCGGCGCCTGTAGATCACGGGCGCTCGAAGGGCGAGACGATGCATGGTGATCCGACCGACTCACGTGCAAAAAACAAACGCCGCCGTGGGCAGTCAACAGCCGCTGCCAACTACGCAAGCAGCCACGGCCGCCCCGGATCAGAAGATGAGCGCCTCTTCCAAGTGGCCGGCCTTCTCAAGGTTGCGGATGCAGGCGAACTTGATCATACCGTTCGGCCCGCACATCGCCACGATGGATCGAGACCGGCGGGCGGCAGGTGCTCCCGGACATGGCCTCATCGATGTGCCGACCGCTGTATTTCCGCCTCCGACCCTCCTTGTCCGGTGCATGGCTTCGACGGCCCGCTCCAGCGTCTGGCAAGGTGAATGCGGTCAAGGCCGTTTGTACGGACGCCTGGAGACAGGCCCCTCTCGTGCTCAGCTGGCTGATTTGCGGCAACGGGCGCACTCTGCCGCTGCCGCCGGCGCGGCCGCGATTGCAAGCACTGCGCCCGCTGCCGTCCTGCGCCGCGCTCCAAGAGCGCGCGCACCTCGCAGGTGTAGGCAGGTGGAAATTCTGCGGCCGCGCCTCGGCCATGGCGTCCAGCTCCTCGCGCAGCAGAATGTCGCCCTCGTCTGGTTGGCGTAGATGAGCGACATCTGCGGTCGACAATGCGGCCGGGCGGGCGGGCGGCGTCCTGGGTGAGAGGACAGACACCAAGCGCCCAGGATGCCAAGGGCGCGCGGCCATGCAAAGCGATAACAGCTTGCGCATGGGTTACCTTGAATAGCAATGCACCTACAGGCAGCGGTCAGCTCGGGTCAAGAACTGCCGCGCACAGGCAGGCAGGCAGGCAGGCAGGCAGGCAGGCAGACGGGTTTGGCGCCTTGCGCCCCCAGCCGCACGCGTCCAGCTGCCTGCCAGGTGTCCAGCCACTCCACCGGGGCCCCACCTGTGTTGTGTCCTCGCGATCCTCGCAGATGGAGCGGATGACCTGCCAGCAGGGCGTGATGCCTGCTCCGCGGCAATCCGGCGAAGCGACTTGGCGGTGGCTGCGGGACAAGGCGGGCGGGAGAGGAGGCAGAGGAAGGAGATCAAAGAAAGCTGATCAGCAAAAAAAATTGTTTTCGCCACACTGGGTATGCCGAACGAAGCCAGCGTTTCATGCAATTGCAACAAGCTTCCTTTTGCAGATGCTTGATGTTTCCTTTTCTGCAAAGCAATCATGCAGTGTCCTGCCTCGCCGGAGCCCGTACTAACCGGAGCTTGTACGTTGGAGGTACCTTCCGCTTCCGGTCCGAAGTCGATCGCTGGCAACTCGCCAGCGCCACCATGCCCCCCAGCGCCAGGGGGTCCAGGTACCGACTCATCTTGCCGCCGTCGGGGAACTTGGGGTGCTCGTTGGCCGCTGTGAGAGCCGGGATTGGATGTTAGGAAGGTTGGAGGCAAGAGTCAGCAGGAGCCGGTAGTGCTGGGCAGTGAGCAGGCAGCATCACAGTCAGTCCCAAAGGCAGGCCAGACATGCCAAGGTCGATGCGTGAGTAAACAAACAGACCAACGTCACCACGCAAACAAATCAGAAGCGCTCACACACACACAGAGGTATCACGCCAGAGGCATACGCACACATGTTTTACCGCGCCTGCCCCTCACCTGTAGACCTTGATACCAGGTCAAAGTACCCACAGGTCGGCGCCCTTCACAACGGCGGGATCGCCTGCGTCTGGATCGGGGTCGGCGTGGGTATAATCCTTGGCGGCAAGCGCACGATTGATGTCGGCGTGCAGGCAAAGTCATTGAAAGTCGTCATAAAATACTCACAAAGGGCGACGCGCACAGCGTCCGCTCGCATCGAACGGACGGCGCACGGCCGCGGGTTCGAAACGACCCGCGTGAAAGGTGGTGCTTGTATTTCAAGGGAGGTGGGGCGACGTCGAGGTCGCGAGCAGGCCGGCGCGGTCCCAAGGGGGCTCCAGAGGGGCGCCACGTGCGGCAGCATCGCGCAAATTGTGCTGCGACGACGGCAGTCCGAACCGGAACGGCCGCAGTTGTGACTGAGATCCCGCCGCTCGATCAGCGGCACCGCCAGCTTCTTCGGCGGGATGAGGGCCACCAGCTCGCCGGCGCCGACGCCGTTGCCACGGGCGCGGGCGCGGCCGCGCCCATGTGCATGCCGTTGGCTACGACTGATCGTGACGCTGGCGCCGGACTCCTTGGACGTCGGGGTCGTCGCACCTGCTCGGTCTTCTGGATCAGGTCGCCGATGTAGTAGATGCTCTCGGCCTTGAGGCAGTTGGCCGAACGCACGGTCAGCTCGAGGTCGTCGATCGGACGCAGCAGGATCGGGTCGACGCCCGGGGCCTGCGCCTTCTGGCCACCACGCTCGCGGTGGGTGGGGACGCGGTTGGTCATGGCGCGTCGCTCCACGGCGCAACGAACCCTGCCGGGCGCAATGGCGCCGGCACGTAGTCGGTACCGTTGAGCACTTCCGCAGCTTTGATGGCCAGTTCGTTCTTCTTGAGCTTGCCATAGCTGGCCAGCTCGACCTCGCTGACGAAGTGGCCCAGGATGCGCAGGATGGTGGGCTTGGTGACCTCAGCCTCCGAGCTCCCAGCTGTGCCCTGGCGTCTGTTGGAAACTACCACCGCGGGTGCGCAGCCGGCGACCGGCAGCCAGGGCCCTCGCAGCAGCTCCCGCTCGCTCACCTTGCCCTCGTAAAAACCAAGCGTCATCTCCGCAGTCGGCGCTTCTCCACCTCCTCCATCGTTATCAGCCGCACCCCGCTGGTGGGCGCGGCCTTGGCCACCACCGGCGCCGACGCCGCCGCATGGGCGCTCCGCGCAGCCCCGCCGCGCGAGGTTCCTCCATCCTCGCGACAGCGCGAAGATGATCCGCTCGCCCACCGGCACGGGCACCAGGTCGACGCGCAGCCACCGGCCCGGCGCAGCGAAGGGGGATGGTCGCGGGGGCCATGTGACCAAAAGCGTTCGCGATGATCAATGAGCCGGTTCAGCCGCTGCTGATAGCAGAGCTGCACACTTCAGTCCGGTCCGCTGCAGGCGCCGGAACCCCCAGGTCGTTCACTCGCCTCCCCACGCTGATTCAAAGCCCAAAGCCTTAATCTGATATCTCGCATTCTTGCAGCACTAACTCAGCGAAAGCCCAAAAACTGCAACCGATCCGATGCTCGCCACGTTTTCTCTGCACTGCAAACAACAACACCAATTCCGGCACGTGGCCATGCCACGTCGCCTTCATCTTTGTCTGCGGAGAAATCCATGTTCAAATCCTTCGTCGCCACCTCCATCGCTGACCTTGCAGCACTTGCTGTCCCGGCCATGGCCCAGTCTGCAGCCAATCCCGATGGTGTCTGGAAGGACCAGTGGGAACCCTTCACCAGTACCTGCCTGGGGGTGGTCCTGGGGCGTCGAGCAGCGGGAGTAGCTCTTCCAGGGCAGCCAAGCGTTGCATTCGCACCACCTTGGCGCCGAGCCAGCGGTCTTCAAACCCGGGATCAGCTGGCCCGAACCGATCGACCGCCATGTCCTCGGTCCCGTGCCGCCGTCGAAGGCGACGCCGCACGCTGCCGCAACCATCGAGGACTCTGGCGTGCGGCCAGCGCCGGCGCTCACGGTACGACGTGGGCTCTTCGAAGCGCTTGATCTCCGCCTGCTTCCACGTCGCGCCGTCGTCCAGCGAGATCTCGACCCTCGTGACCTTCCGGCCGCCGCCGGTGTAGGCGTAGCCGCTCATCTCGTAGGGCCGGTTGGTGGCCAGGGGCACGACCTCGTCCTGCCAGGGGCGGCTGATGGCGCTGTTGATGTTGAGCTCGTTGATGATGAAGTCGGGGTTGTACCACCAGCCTGGGGGGCGGGGAGGTCGAGGCAGGGGCTCCAGGCGAGGCAGGCGGACTTCGGCTGCCAGCCATAGGCCACCGCATAGTTGAACAAAGTGCCCTGCGAATGGTCACGCCGCTGCGAAATCCGGCACCGGGAACGCGAAAGCAGCGGCGTCGCGGCGGCTCACGAGGCCCCCGCGCCCTGCAGTCTTGACCCTACCCCCGCCCCAACACAAGACCGCTCTGACAGGTCCAGGCGCGGCGCGCCAGGCGCGCCGGTTGTGGGTGCAGGAGTCGGCTTACCCTCCTTCGCGCCAGCTCATCGTCGACGTGGCGGCAGCCTCGGTTGTCCATGTAGTGGTAGTGATTGTCCGACTCCTCGGCGAAGTTCGACGAAAATGGTCCAATGTTGAGGAGGGCCAAAGGCTGACCTCTTGGCCAGCAGTTCCTGGTGCAAAACCAAAGGCCGCGCAGGAAGCCCGGGCCGGCTTGCCTCGCGCCGGGCGCCGCTGTCGCCTGCGCTGCAGGGGCCCTCGACAGCCCCTGCTGTCCCGACCTAGGCGTGTCGGCGTCGATTCCTCCAGCGCACCCGCAGGCGGTCGCACCTCGCTCGGCGACGGTGATGAAGCGCAGCCACTTAGACCATCGCGGCCGCCGCTGATCCCAGGAACAGCATGCGCACCGGGAACCCGTGGTCGGCGTCAGCCAGCGGCCTGCCGGCGGTGCGGAGAACGCGGGCCGCAGCGCTGGGGTCAGCCATGCAGCCCTGCTGCCGTGCAAGTATCGAGTGGCAGCCGCGTCTGCCCCGAGGCGAAAGCCTGGGTCATGCGCAACACTGCCTGCCGCGCCAGTCGACGGTCACCACGCCCGACTGTCCGAAAACCAAGTCGCATGAACACGAACGCTGCTTGTACGGAATCCGCTCCGTTCGCCGCGCGCGACCAGCACGTCGTTGACGTCGTCGAGAACAGATAGGGCAGGCGACGTGGCCGAAGTCGGCGCCTTCGGTGTTCACCACGCGCAGGCCTTCCAGATCGACCCAGAGTACTCGCCGGGCCGCGGTGTCGACGCCCACACGGCGCAGCACGGTGCCGAGGCGCACGCATCGGCGGTTGCCGCGTCCCGACCCGGGTTGCGTGAGACGGGCGGGGCGGCGGAGCAGGGCCAGCCTGAGGAGCACTGCACTCCTTGTCGCCCCCGAAACTACCACGCCCGAGCCCTAACCCTAGCGTAGCTCATCGCCTGGGGGTCGTCGGTAATAGTACCTAGCTTGAACATACGGGCCTCGCCCCCTACCTGCGAAAGGACGTGCTTCCAGATTGTCGCGCTCGCCTTCTTGATCATGTTCTCCTTCTTGCGGCTGGTGCCCGCGTACACCAGAATCACCGGCAGCGTGACCGACGGCAGCGTCAGGAGCTCGTCCAGGCTCATTGAGCAGGGGCGAATCCACCAGGCCGCTGATGGCGATCCTGGGGCGCGAACGCGTTGGTGAGGCGGCGGAGATGTTGTCCGGGGGCTCTCGGTTGGAACGCGGCGGCAACGGCGGCGCGCTCGGCGAGCACCGGGCGGGAGTTTTCGCGCATTTTGAGTAGCGGGCGGACGCAGCTGCAGGTGGCCATCATCGAACGGGCGATCGAGAGATTTCGAGCCAAGGTTGTTGAGCCGGCGCTGCGCCTTAAGGGTTCGCGCGAACAATTGGACGCGCTGTTGTCGCGCTTTATGCAGTGGATGGACGGCGACGATGAGATACCGGGTTGTCCCTTTGTCCTTGCGCTGCAGGATTTTCGCGATCGGCCGGGCGAACTTCGTGACGTGCTGACCCGATCCGAACTGGCCTGGCGCGCGTTGCTTGTCGATAAGGTCGCGGCGGCCCAAGCCGAGGGCCTGCGCGCAGGTGCGAGAGGGTGCACAGGCGTCCAGTGCCGGGGGGACGTCGCGTTGGAGCGGGCGGGAGCTTGAAATGGTAGGTATATTCTCAAGGCTGAATATGCATGCGGGGGCTGGGTAGGCGCATCGGTGAAGACGCCGTCACGCGCGCGGTTGTGTGCTTGAAATGCTGCTTCGCGATGATGATCCGCTGCATCTCGTTCGTCCCTCGCCGATCAGCATCGAATCGCGATAATAGCGTTCGATGTCATATTCCTTGGAATAACTATAGCCGCCGTAGACGCGCATCGCCTCCTGGCTGGAGGATGGCATTCTTGGGCCCGAAGATTACCCACTTTCCTCCCCGTATGTCGCTTAGCCCCCGCTTTCTGGCCTTTTTTGCTCGCGTTTCTCATTTCTGCCACACGTCATTTTTGCTCGCGTTTTGGTCAACCCAGGCAAGCCGTCCTAGCCTTGTATCGATGTGTCTTGGTGGCTCGACATTACGATCGGAGTTGTACGGAGTTTAAGCGCCGATTCACTGTAGATCGGCGGGATTTTCGGGTGACATCGGGACCGCATCCGGACCATCGATGCAATCGAACCGTCAAAACAATCGCTTAGCCCGGCCTGCCGAGTGAACGATTGCGTTTTGTCAAAAATGATCTACATCTGACTTCATTGCACCCCACACTCCAGACACGGCTGATTCAGGGGTGGGGGAGACGCTGAGGATTTGACCGCGATTTCCCTGGTTATCGAAGCGGATGTACCTCGCCCTTTGCGCCCCCAACATCATCCCTGCGCGGCGCATCGTGTGCTAGAGCATTTAGGTGTGCGTCCGCATATTCTACAAATTTGTGGCTTTGGATAATAAAGGTGGCTGGTCACTATCAACCAAGCAGCAACGCAACCAGTGCTGCAGCTAAAGTAGAAGTTGCTGGTGGTACTACAGTGGAAGATAGCCTGTCTCTCTACATTGACTCCTCTAGGGCTGCTACAAATCAAATCACTCGTATTAGCGCAAAAGTAGCTCAATTGCATCCGGCTTTCACCACTCAGCGTGCGTGTCTCGTCCCGCTCGCTGGAGAGTGGTGGTTCGGGGGCGGCTGCGGGCCGCGCTGGTGATGGCTCGAGAGAGCTCATGCTATCAATGCCGGAACAAGTGCCTTGAGGATCTTCATGTTGAAAAGGCAGGTGCTATGGGCTTGAGCAGTTTTGTCCACTCAAAGCACTGGTGAACATATCATAACAGTTGTCGTCTCAGTTGCTAGCAAAAATGCCATCATGTGCTTGAGGCGATCGATCCCTTCAAAAATTGCTGAACCAACTACATTGCGATTACATTCTATCACCCGCCATGTGGAGAACGGACGCTATTTCGACCAGGCATTTGATACTTTGCCGGGCGTTCAACCAGCCCGCGTCCGGAAGGACAGTAACCCGAGCTACTGGCTATACACCTTGCTTTGTGACGACTCCGACCGGGTTGAGAAGGCCTTGGTCGCAGCGGGTATCACGGCATCAAAGCTTCATCGCCCCAACTGCAGTCCTTGGCTCCGTGCAACTCTCGCTCGCCGCGCTCGCCGTTGTCGGCGCCGCTATGCAGTTCTTCGACGACCTGCTGCCCTTTGACTTCAACGTCTTCAACCCCGGCGACTGGATCGACCTCGCCGAGCAATATGGGCTCGACCAATGGGTAATCGCGCACCGCTGGATCGCGGGGGTCGGCGCGGGCATCTCGCTCCTCTTCATCGGCTTTGCCAGCGGGATCGCGACGATGTTCTTTGCGAACTGGGATTTCCGCCTGTGGTTTTTGCTGCGTTTCTGATAGCTGTGTCCTCGCAAGGCCAACGCCTCGCACCTCCCACAGGTGCGAATGGTCAATTGCGAGGGTCTGCCCTGCTCACCGTGCGACACACTCGCTCGCACTGCGCTCGCAAAGCAAACATCAACAACAGGCGACGCATCGTAGACCTTCACTGGAGCAGCCTCAACCATGGATCTCTCGCTGGACGCTGCCAGTGCTCTGCCGACACCGGTACGTCTCTGACGTGTCCTGGGGCGGATGTCAATACAGCGGTTCTTCCATTAATAATCACAGATCCAAACCGGCGGCCAGCAGATTACCCAGGCCAAATGGGAAGGCTACACTACTCCGCAAGAAGGCGAAAGTACCCTGAGTGCGGTAGGGCGGATGCTGGAGCAGGAATTTGGCCTTGGCGAGGGTAACCGACAGACCGAGTTTACCATTGGTACCCTCCGCCGCTCTGAACGGGAACGTCCTGCTTGTTGCTCCGTGCAGATGGTGCTGGAAGGACGGCTGGACCTGCCGCAGCGCCTCCGCGTGTCGGAGACGGAACGGCCAGATGTGTCGACCGCCGTCAACTTGAGCGCTGCGAACACAAAGTTCCGGAAATTGCCCAGCGCCGACTGCATCCCCTTCGAACCCTCCTGACGCCCCTACCCATCGCACAACGCCTGCAGTCCTACGACAGCCCCTGTGGCCAGACTTTCCGAAACTACCGCCAGGTCTCTGAGTTCCTCGGCCTCAGCGTCGCCAGGGAGGCCGTGCGCGGCAAGCCCGGCCCCAAAGCTGCCAAGCGCGCCGCCGCCCTGCCGGCTTCGCCGTGTCAGTCTCACCGTCGCGGCCATATTTGGCGTAGGTCAGGCTGTGCCGCGGCTCGCGAGTGTGGCCACGCAGCGTGAGCAGCGCCAACAGCCCAACGGAGCCGTCAGTGGCCCGACCAGCGTCGATGGGCCGCATCGGCGCCGCATCAGCGGCCGGTCAGAAGGCGCGCTTGTAGTGGCACGGGAATCGCGCGCGCAGCCCGGTGCCGGGTCCCCGGCTGGCGCCGGCGCCTGTTTCGAGGCCCTCGCGCCCCTGTTCGTCGGCTCAGCGCACTGTGGTGCTGAGCACAATGCTGCACCCTAGGGCAGCTGCCTGCAAGGCTGCAAGCAAGCGCTGTGTGCATGCCAAGTCGTGCCTGTGTATCCTGACCAACACCCCACCAGCCTGCATGGCTGCCAAATTCTGCTGCATGTCCCTTGCCAACACCTTATTTCTGCTCTGCCCCCTCATGCCTCTCCAATGGCTGTCCCCATCTATCTGAACAAAGTTCTCGCTGGGCTGGCCTAGTACCGTGCGAAGGAATTCGCGTGGGCAGAGCTGGGTGCAGTAGTCCCTTACCGTCCAATCCTGTCCTGGGGTTCAATGCCCTGGCCGTCGCCGCAACGCCTGTACATGGCTGCTTTTCCAGTGCATGCCCACGCTATTGGTGGGTCAGGTTTGTCTGTAAACAAAATGCTGAACGCGCATTGCGTAGCACAACCCCCCCCCCCCCCATATAATATATCATGGTTCGTGTTGCAAGAGACTCACCAGGAGGCGCTTGAGCTAGGACTGCATGGTTTCCCCACTTGTGGGACACTAGATGCGTCCCGCATTCCATTCAACGCCCCAGCCTCTGCCACCCCTTGAGCAGCGCGCCAGCCCGCACGCCGCGCTGCGCAGCCGGCGCCGCCGCCGCCGCTGTGGCTGCTGTGGTCGGCGTGCCCGCCCCCAGCGGCGCCGCCCGCGCGGCCGCGGCCGGCGCGCACGCGATCCAGGCAGCACCTGGGTAGGCGGTCGATGCCGTCGCGGGCGCGCAGTCGGCGGGCGTGTTCACATAGCAGAAGTATGAGTCATCGCCGTAGTCCAGTCCGTGCTGCGCGCAATCCGCCTTGCCCACATCCACGCCGCCGCTGACCCCCGTCGCCGTGCAGCCGCACGCGCCGCCGCCGGCTGCCGCCTGCCCCGGCGCCGTCGCAGTTTGGGGCCTGCTGAGGTCGTGACGTGGTGTCGTCCGCGGGCGTGTCCGCGCCGCCTGCGGCGAGCGCAATCTGCTGCTGGATCCAGCAGCCGTAGGCCCGCGCGTCGGCATACCCCCGGTGAAGCCCTTGCGGCCGAAGCTCGCTGCCGAACGATCGATCCCAAACTGGGTGTCCGCCGCGGCGGCGCAGCCGGCCGAGTGGGACGGGCGCGAAGAGGGGTTCCGTCGCAGTCGCTTCCGGAAAGGTCGGCGCCGCCCAGCGCACCCCTTCGTAGAAACGCAAAAGGGGACGGGCGGTCGGCGCGGCGGGCGTCCTCTCACGCCGGGTGCACAGCGCAACCGGGCGGACCCCGCCACCCCCAGCGCAGCAGCGGGCCCTGCACGCGTCGCGAGAGGAAGGGGTAGCGCTGCAGGAAGGCCGCAGGCTTTCCACTCCACATCGACGCAATACCTGAGATGACCAGCCTGACCACCCCCGCCTTGCGCCCCGATGGGCTCGCGCGGCTGACCGGGGCCCGTAAGCCCGATGCCGCCGCAGCTGCACAGATCTGCGCCTGCGCGTCGCCGCAGCATGCCCGCGTAGCTGATGTTGCACCCGGCGCGTCTGATGACGTCACCTTGCTCATCATCAGCGACTCGGACGCGGTGCCGCTTTCCTTGGTGTAGCCCGAAGCCAATCACCGTCAGAGGCGTGGCGTCATGAGCGTTTCGTTGCCGGCTGAGCGACGGCCTTGTGTATGCGTGGAAGAAAGGGGCGTTGGACTGGGAATGAGCACTTCCAGCATCATCATGCCCGGCCAGATGCCGGTCGCCCCGGGGACGAACCCGGACCAGAGCTCTTTGCTTCACGACCTCAACAATGCAGCCTGATGGTACTAAAGCATTGTTGCGGTTTGCTACCATGATCAAAACCACATGAGTGCTGATGCCTCCGTCCGTGAATCCGCTTCCGAACACTATCGTCGCTGCACGGCTGATCTCTTGTGCTTTGGCGATTGCGATCTGATCGTGTCCCTTCAGCGCCATCTGGAAAGCGATCGCTTCCAGATCCTCGTCAGCGACCGACACGGCAAGGCCGAAACTGACAATCAGAAAATCCACATTGCTTCGGCTCGCGGCGAGGCGCGATCCATCCACCCTTGGACCACCGATCGCGTGCGCGAGCCGTTTGACATGCTCGGGCGGACGCGGGGCGCCGCCGCCGGCATAGCTTTTGCAAGTCGACAGGTCGTAATTCTTGCGGTTGGGGTGGATCAGGATTTCGTAGCTCATCAGCGGCACGCCGACGAAATAATTGCATTGTTCGTCCTGGATCAGGCGGCTCTGGCTCCAGTTGCCAGGCCGGCCTGCTCGCTGAGCGATCCTGCGCAGCCGAGCGCTCGGCCCTGATGGCTTGGCTCTACAGACTGGAGCATGATCTTGCACTGCATGGAAGGAGTTGCATAAATCTGCACTCACCCCCACCAACCGTATTGCTGTCCTAAGTACCTCATCCATGTTTTCGGGTCACGTCATGGATTTTTTACAGCGTGAGGCGGTCCGGCAGTTGTGCGGGCGCAGGTGTAGGTTTGGGGCCAGCCCGGGAGGGTCGCAAGTTTGAAAACAGCTTTCCGCTCCGCGGGTGAGGGCATCCATGACCGCAGCACAAATCTCGTGCGTGATTTGATTTGCATCGTGTAACAGCCCAGCCGCTTGCCTCACGCACTGGAGCCCAGCCTCCTGCTGGTGCGCGACTCACTGGGCGGCCGTGAGCACGACGTTTGGCGCGATGAGGGAGCAGCCACAGAAATGGAAGTCCGTTGTTGCAGACCTCATGCTGCAGAACCACTGAAAGGCGGGGAGTCAAGGGAAAGGGTGGGTGTGTTGCTACCGAGTCGTATGCGGGCTCGTTTCAGTGGGTGCCGGGCGCGGCCAAAATGGACGGACAAGCATGAGCCGCAGATTGATAAACAGTCATCGCAGGGTCAAACGCCTTCCTTGGCGTAGCAGGAGACTCCCTTCACGGCAAGCGCTTTCGCCTGAGCCGTTGCGGGGGGCGCTGTCTTGCCGCCGACGATCTTGTAGTCCCACTCGCTCGGCACTTGCCCCCCAGAACACTGGCGGCCGACGACGTCAGGAGCTTGGCACCAAAGCCGGCACGCATCGGCGACTCTGGGAGCTGCCCCGCACCTGTGCATCCTGCTGCTGCTGCTGCTGCTGAAGCGCCCCCGACTTGAGGCGACCTCGCCTTCGGCGCGCTGCTGTCGGATTGCATCAGGCGGCGCGCCGGAGCTCGGTCTTGAGCGGCGGCGCGATCGCCAGGTGATGCGGCATGGTCTCCGAGCTGCTCAGTCGCAGGAGGCTGTCGGGCATAGGGCGCCGGAGATGAGCTGGGGCAGGAGGCGCGTCGCAGAAGAGGCTGCCGCGCTCCAGGTGGCCCCAAGGACCAGGAGCAGGGCAAGCGCCTGCGGCGCCGCTGCCATGACAGACGTGTTTGACCGGGGTTATGAAGGGACACGCGCCGGACCGTTCAATGGGTGAGGGGTGGGGGTGTTCTACAGGGGAGGCTTCGATCGACGAACCTGTCCGAGACGCAAGGGACCGTCACCGATCTGAGCACCTACCCACACGCCCTGCAGCCACAGCTCACATTTAATACCGCTTTATTATGCGCAGTACGGTCTAATACTATTCATCATCCGACACTTGCGACTTCTTTTTCCTTTGCTGTGGCTTCTTAGGCTCAACAACGATCCACTCTTCTAAAGTCACCGTAAAAGGCATATGCCCGATCCGGATCTTCGCTTTCTTACCATCCACCTCTACCAGGCGGCCAATCTGGTGATTGTCCTTATTACGCATCAGGTGCTGCACAGATCTCCGGATTCGCTTACCCAACAAGTGAAATCTCATAATCGCATTCGGGAATCAATGGTCAGCCTACCGCGACCTGTCGATAAGCCGTCTTACAAATTGCGGCTTCTGCACGCAGAGGAGGCGCACCGGCGTGCTGCGGCAAGCCGTCTGGGCGCGTGCGTTGTGCTGATTCGGCATTCTTCGCCGGCGCCTTGCTGCAGGCCCATCTCAGCACAGCCGCTGGCCTCTGCCGGGCGCCATGCACGCCACCAGTGGCCACCTGCCAGGGCTTGTAGACCCATCGCATGGAGGCTGCGGCGGCACTGTGGGCAAACCCCCAAAGCCCCAGCGGAAGAAGCTTCGCGCACTCGTTGGCATCTTCTCGTCGTTCTCGGTGCCGCACAACCCGAGTGATGACGACAAGGTGCGCCAAGACAGCACTTGCAATACAGCCAGCAGCAGCAGGTTGCCCGCACAGGGCAGGTTGGGCCGGCGCACAGCCGCCCGCGTCAGGGCAGCGTTTTCCAGTACTACCCGCGACGTGCAGGCCCTCCTGACCGCTCAACAACGAAGTCGCGTGATGCGCGCATGGTGATCCGATCTGCTGTACACGGCGGTTCGTGTTATCAGTAAAGCCATTTCGCTGACGGGACTCTTCATCAATAAAGGCCCCGTGGTGCAGGTGAAAGAGTCGTCGCGCTGTGAGGAGCAGTTCGATGAGTGAGCGCGTTTGCTTGGCCGCATGCTTGGACCAACTTGTTTGTACACCCCTCTTACAGGCTATCCGTGGGCAGCCAAGCCGTGCAGCAACAGCAACAGCTCTAAGTCTGTATGACAACCCATGCAACAAGTGCATGCACCACAACAGCAGCAGCTGCTGCGCCAGCGGCGCAGCGATTGGCTCGCTTGCTGCTGCGTGACGATCATCCGCCCCTGGTCTGCACGGACACTGCACCGTCGCCCACCTGCCGACCTGTAAGTACAGGACGAGAGCTGCGCGTCACGGGGTCGCCGCGTAGCGCCTTCATCGTGGGTCAGAGCGCCAGCGGCGCGGCTGAGAGGTCGATGGGGCAGGACGCAGCACTCTATGGCGACATGATGAGGCTCCCCGTGCTGGTGGGTCTCTGGAGGGGGGTGCTGTGGTTGCCGCAGCAGGCAGCTGTGCGATGGTCGGCAGGCCTGTGCTGCCGTATGTGCTGCCATGCTGTAATGCTGCGCACGTGAGTAAGTGAGTGAGTGTGTGTGGTGTGTCTAGTGGTGTGTGTGTGTGTGTGTACGTGTGCTGAGTGTGTGTGTGTGTGTGAGTG
>NNCB01000725.1:0-14763 GCA_002317545.1 Scenedesmus quadricauda | reverse complement strand
TAGTGGTTGTGTGTGAAGTGTAGTCGTGTGCATTTGTCCATTTCGATGCACCCGACAGCTGAGCCGTCGTGCACAGGCGCAGGGCAAGGCACAGGCAGCATGGAATGTCAGTTGCGAAGCGGTGTGGCGCAGTACGCTCAGCCCAGGAGTTGGCCAAGGTTACATCCCGCAGAACGGTATACCAGCGCTGGGCAATCTTGCCGGATCAGTGCGGTTCTGCTGAAATCGTAGGGCTGGTGCGGTCATCTGGGCTGACAGCTTTGGCATGTGAGGCAGCTTAATTAGCACCCTGCCCTGGTGACATGCTGCATTCCGTGGCTTCCCGTGTCCGATGATACCGTGGTGTCGTAGCTGAATTCCATCTGGCATCTTTGCGGCAGCTACCAACATGCCGTCCAAGGTGATGTACCAACGCAGCCTTCGAAGGGACGTGTACTTGGTGGGGAAAGTATTTCTTGTGACTTTCTTGACCCAGTAGCCGGTACCGGATAAAATATAAGTGGGAAGGGAGGGAAAAGGTACTGACACTTCCGGGGCTTGATATAAGGACCTTTAAGGAAATGCAGGAAAAAAACATACATCAGGACTGGACAGCCTGCTTGAACGTAAGAGTGCCATCCAGTTCACCCGGTGGGTGCTAGGGTGCTGCATGTGGCAGCAGTGCAAGCGCCGCCCAGACTAGGCGGCTGAGCTGCCCCCATGCTGCAGCCGCAGTCAGTGTGCAATCCATGTGTGCCAACCTTTGCACAGGAAGTAGTCGTTCGTACGCCACATGGCTCGCTTGAACGCGTGTGTCCTCGCAACCTTGAGGCGCCAAAGCAGGTGCCACCTACCGAGCGCGGCACTGCGCTCCGCGCTTGGCGGTTGACCGACAAGACCTGAAGATCGGTATAATCATAATAGAATGCGGACGGGTTCCTGCGTCGCGGGCATCGCCAATAGCGCGGCCAACAAGGCCAGCAGCAACCTCATCCGAGGTTGCCGCCGTTCGGTGGCGACATAGCAGTTGCTGCAGAATTGCGCGGCTGCGTGTTGACCTGCGTTTCATAATCAACATGGACGATGCCGAAGCGTTTCGAGAAGCCCAGCGACCATTCAAGATTGTCGAGCAGCGACCACGCCATATAGCCGCGGACATCGACGCCCTGCTTGATCGCGTCGCCGATCGCCGAGATATGGGTGCGCAGGTAATCGCAGCGCAGCGGATCGTCGATGCCGTCGGGACCGGCTTTGGGCGGGTCGTAGAACGCGGCGCCATTTTCGGTGTATGACGGGTCACCGTAGTGTCGAGGGCGGACACGACGGTCTCCGAGGCCTTGCCGGCCGGGGTGGGCACGGTGGTGGAGGTGACAGTGGTCCCAGGGGCGGTGACGCACGTCGGTGTTGCCGCTCGGCTTGGCGTCGCAACAGATCATGGTCATGGCCGTCTGCATCCTGGGCGGCATCGGCACCGCCGGGGTGCCGGCGGGATCGTTACCGGTGATCGCGCTGATCCTCGCGATGGTCGGCGTCCCTCCCGCGGGCATCGGACTGGTGCTGGGCGTCGATCGTTCTCGCTGGTGAACGGGGCGGACACCCGAACGGCATCGTGCCGATCGTCTTGGTCGTGGCGACGACCGAGGTGACAGGGGCGCTTTCCACGGTGTCTGGGCCTTCGGCCGGGGTATCGGCGGTGGTGGTGGTGACGACGGACGAAGTCGCCGGTCTTGGCGGCGGTGCCGGCGAAGGCACTGCCCATCGAGCGCACGCTGTTTTCCTTCAGCTGGAAACCTGCGGCGTGCCGTCGGCATTCGAAGCGAACACCAGCGCCCGGTGCCGGCACCACAGCTTAGCAGTTGCGGCGGGGGCAGCCACGGATTTGGTCCCGGGTAATGGGTACGCACTTCACCGTGGCGCCACCAGCACCCGCTTCGCAGCGACGCTGGTGCCCGGTGCCCCCACTCCGACGGCCGTGGCCCCATCGGGCTGGACGTTCACGCCCACTCCCACTGATTGCGCAGAGGACGCGGCGGCGAGGGCTGCAGCCATGCAGGCCAAAGGGCGTCGTAGTCGTTTTCGATCTCGCTCCAAAAATACGCGCGGTAGTGGTGGCTGCGGCGCGCCATATACGTCGCGGCTAGGTGTTTTTTGCCTTCAAAGGAAGTCAACGCGGCCGAAGGCGATTGCACCCAGATGCCTACGAAGAACGCTTCGGCTTGGTCGTGACGCTCAACTCCATCAAATCGGACGCATTGCGCAGCGTCGATAAGCGTGCACTGGTCGACGACCAAAATAGCCGCGTGCAGACTAGCCAGGCCGCTCCGGCTTTGAACTTCGGGGTGGACATCGAGCGCGATCTGGTGCGCGGAATTGTTGTGCTGGCCGTGGATTGGGCTTGGGAAGTTTCGAAATCCCAGTAATGTGTTGACCGAACCAGCACACGCGCGTCTTGAAGGCTTGGTAGCAACTTCCCCATGGCGCGCAGCACACACCTGCGCAAGCCGCACATCGCCCTGATCATCCACTAACTTGGTTGTAAATTTTAAATCAACTTTTTTCCACTAGTTGGTGATGTCCACCTGTTTTGGCCAGGGCAGTGAGGAACCAGTCACTGGGTGCATGTCGTTCGGTTTCTTAATCAGATGGATACATGCGTAGCAGGCCAATCTGCCATATCACCTCCAAAGTAGACACTTGCACCAAAAGAATAGGTCCCTTCATCACTAAGTAGGATATAATTCCCCAAGGTATCCGTATCATGTATGACATCACGACGCCAGTAATAATGATTACCCAGCCTGCCCGGTACCTAACGTGCACGGCGCCATCTTCCTGACCGCAAGTGTATGTCGGTCAACACACATCAGCCGCTCATGCCAAGTGACCGCGTCTCGCTTCCCGATGTCGACGATGTGTTCAACGCCGACATGGCGAACACCTATAAAAAGGCGCAGACGCGCGTTCCGGTCGAGGGCAAGGATTTCGACATCGGCGACGGCGATGTCACCATCGCCGCGATCACCAGCTGCACCAACACCTCGAACCCCGGGGTTGTCGCCGCGGGGCTGGCTGCAGCGGGCAGCACTGCAAGCGGGCTGTGCATCTCCCAGCTCGTTCGCCGGAACCTTCGCTATAAGCACTCCAGTCGCGTGCCGATTCCAGTCAGGCGGCGTTCGGCGGGATTTAGACCACCGCCGACACGCGAACAAACGGTCGCCGGGCGCAGGTCCGGCGGCCTTTTTTGTGCGCGCTCTCGCCATGTGCCGTCGTCTTGGTTAGCGAAATATCAACCATGTTGGCGCAGGCAGGACGGGACCAAGCGGGACGGCGCCAGCCGTGCCGGGACCAACGATTGTGGGGATCGTATCCATGCCTGATTTTCTAAGGACTTCGGACCTGCTTGTCTCGACGCAGTGTGATCAATGCGACCAGCAGGCGCAGGCCCAATGAGGCGGCACTATTATGTGCGAAGCATTTTTGAAAATGCCGCTCAATGTATATACTTTAAATGCAGTGGATAGTTGCAGCGGCACCAGCAGGAGCGGACCTTGAGGTCGGCGGCGGTATCAGGTATCATACGCTTGGTCCATGACAAATCTGTTTTTTGAAAGTATCCTTTTAATACGTTCACTCCTGGCCCATGCCCTCTGCGTGTACACCCCGCCGCGCCTGCTGCACAGCGCCAAAAAGGCATCGCATGCGCGATGGCGGGGTCTGAGCCCCGTATGCATGGATTATTCCGTACACGTATGAGCATACCAACTTCCATCAGCTCCGGGCGGGCGATAGTGCCTTGAAGCTGTACGGGCAGGCACATCCTGCCTTCGCCAACCACGTTTCGCACGACCATATCTGTCGATGCGTCGTAAAGTACATATGTGGCTGCTGTCGGCGGCCTGATAGACCACGCGCATCTTCATCGCCTGCAGCCGTGTGGCGATTTCCTTGCCGATGCGACCAAGCCCGAGAATACCCACGGTCTTGCCGGTCAATTCGCTCAACAGACCGTAGGCACAAGTCAAGCCATCAGATACCCCAGCAAGCGTCCACTCCGGTATCAATCGGGTGCTCACAAACAGAGGAACTAGACTGCCGACGCGACGATGAACGCGGTGCGCACGAATGGCTCGGCCGGCACAGCGTCGGATGTAGGCGCATGGGTCTCCACTGATATATGTGCTCAATCCACAGGTCTTTGCTTCTCGTGGAAGCGGTTCGCGGCAGGCCCCGCCTGCCGCGTGCGCAGCACAGTGGTGGCAGCAGCGATGATTGGCAAGAATATTCAATAGCTGCGCAGCAAAGAACCGACTATCGTGCCTTACCTGCGTTCGTTGAACCATTGGCGGCGGAGCCGTGTCAGCGCCCTGGTGGCCTCCACCTTGTCGAGCGCTAGGAAGCGCGTCACCCAACGATAGGAAAAGCCTTGATGATTGAGCGCGTCAAGGATGGCGGGGCGGGTGAGATTGGGGAAGCCGAGGATGGTGAGGGTGCGCAAATGCTGCTCACCGGCGGCCATCGGCACGAGCGCGGTCGCAGCGAGCGTGTCGAGCGAGGCAGCGCCGTCGAGATAAATCGGGGTTTCCTATCGTCCGGAGGTGCAGTGGTGCATGCGAGCAGTGCGGCGCACGACAGCGCAGCAAGCAAAAGGCGGCGACTGCACCCCATCACGGCGGCCCATACTGCGCGGCGCTGCCCGCACACACCTCGACAGCAGGTGCCGGAAGGCTCGCGCGCGTTGGCCGGCATCGGCTGCCACTACATGGTCACGTGGATGGACCGCGACACCGACACCTTCACCAGCAGGACGGCGGCAAGGCGGACCTGCGTGCGGGCAGGCGGCATTCACCGACACACCCGCACGTGTTCCAGAACCTCGGCGACGGCACCTATTTCCACAGCCACGCTCCTTGAAGCATTTAAGTGTGTGCTGTGCCTTGTGGAACGCTCGACATGCTTCACCCGAAACCCCTCGCGGATCCTGAGCTATGCCACCACCCCTATCAGGCTGCGGCCAAGCGCTTCCAGGTGACTGGCAGCGGCCAGGTCGCGGCTGCGCCACGCCGGCAAGCAGGTGTCGACGGCACTGCGACGGCCGCGCACAAACAGGGTGCCCGTGCAGTCGCTGCCTGGGCTTGTGCTGCCAGGGGCACGCCGCCTGTCGGCCCTGCAGCAAGCGCGATGAGTCTTCACTCCTCTATGGGCACACGACTTGACGTCTTGTGCGAACCTCAAACGGGAGCAGCCCGCACTCACCGCGTCCCTGGCTCGCGCCCCGCGTGACGCGCGATCCGATCGCCTGCACCGCGGAGATCGATGCTTCCTCGCGCCTGTCCTCGCCGACGTCGCACTCGCTCTCGCCGCGCGCGATCCTCCACATCCTCTACGCCGAGGAGGAAAAGACCCTCGCGCGCGTCGCGACCTTCCTGTCCGATCCGCAGCGTCCCCTTCGCAGCGACGCTGAAGCGGATGATGTCCACCAACCACCTCGGCACCGAAGATGCGCCGCGGGTCCATCCTGTCGTCGCTTCCGCCGCGCGCGAGCTTTTGAACAAGAGTGAGAATGAGCGGTCAACCCGTCCGGCGACCGATGGCGCCTGTGCGCAGGCGAGCGCGATTGCGTGCTTGGTGAGCGCTGGCATCAGGTGTCCGAGGGCGTCCAATTGTGTAACCAGAGCGCCCGATACTCTTGCAGCACTCCACACCCGATGCTCCATCGTTGGTTGAAGTTTGGTTCGCAGCCTTATCAGGTGCCCCGGTTCTTGGAAAGCAGTGCAAGCAGCAGCGGCACGCGGCAGCGCACGCAACATCAGATTTGTTCGGTCGCCGCCGTGCGCGATGTCCTGCAGTGTTTTCTGGATACAGAAGCTGCGCGGATCGGCGAGGTAGCCGGTGGTGTAATCGTCATGGTCCTTCCACGACGAAAAGCCGCAATGCGACAGGCAGCCCATGCAGTCAGTCTGGTCCTTGCGGATTATCCCAAGTCGGCGGGTGACGATGCGGTGACGGTCACTGTAGCTCCGCCAGCTGTTTTGTTGTGTATTCTGGTATAGAATTCGGGCTCCACATCACGAGCGAACGCCATAAGGCCTGCAAGCTTTACGCTTTGATCGATATCTAGTTTGCCTTCTCGGAAATGATGAAGCGCTGCGCGAAGATTACGCTTTCTTTCTCGGCATAGAGAAACTCGCTTATCGTTCAGTCAAAATCCAGCCCCGTAACTTGGCGACGCATCATTTTGCCCGTCGTCCCCCGCACGCTGATGGCAAATACAAAAGGATAGACTCGCTGGCCATTTGCATTTGCTGCTGGAGTTGGTGGCTGCGACGCTGTAATTCTCCAGCAATAGTAACAAATATGTGTACTTACGCATGTACACACATCACGCACATATACTGACATACTACACACACGCGTGATACCTGCGCACATGTTTGTCAAAGCTTTGTAATTGCTCGACGAGCGGGCAGCGTTCCTGTGCACCTGGAGCAATGGGTTCCCCTGGTGCTCAAATGCGGGTCGAGGCATTTGACAGATGCTGGCGGGCAGCTTTGCCGATGTCGAGGTCGATATCACCGAGGAAAATGTCCAGTCGCGTATTCGCGGTGTCACCTTGATGGCGCTCAGCAACAAATTCGGTCCGATGCTGCTGACCACCAGGCAACAAGAGCGAGCTGAGCTCAAAGGGCGTCCAGCTGCGCCAACATGGCGTGCGCTCTCTCCAGCGCCCGCCCGGGCAGGGGCCAGGGAGTCCACTGCCATGTCCCAAAAGAGCAGCCAAGAAGGCCGACAGCCAACTCATGCAGTGCGTTACGTCAGGATTGGGGTTCTTCGCTGAAACAGATCGAATGCCGGTTCCATTACCAACAGATGTTGGGAAGCTGTGGTTGTTTGCGTCCGTCCTGCGGCTTTGCGGTGAGCGAAGAAGTGGGGATTCACCCGAACAGCAGGGCTGCACCAGCCGCCGCGACGGCCAGGGAGGGGGCGCGCCATGTAGCCCGCGCAGCCGTGCTGACGGGGCGCCGCCTGGGCGGCAGCTCGGCGGCGCCGGCAGTGGGCAGGGCGAGGGCGCCTACGGTGGGAGAGGGTGGGGCGAGTTTGAAGACCTTTGACGAGGTGGAAGCAAAGGTCGCTGTCAATGCTGCGTGTGGCTTCGTGCTTGTGGCGGCGGCTGTGCGACATCGTGCCCGGAGTTTGCAAAGCAAACGGGAGGCACTGCCAGGCATCGACGCCGCTCACTTCGGACAACAGGGGGATTCTTGTCTCCATGTCGGAAGCCCCTGCCTTCCTAGCAACTTGCTCGAACACTGTGTCACCCGTCTCGCCCGACCTGTTCCGCTCGGTCCCCTGCCCCTCCTATCCCGAAATCCGCCTCGCCTTTGCCGGTTGGCGCAAGGCGGCGCGGCATGTCCATGCCGCCGACGCCCACGCAGTTGCGATCCACCTCCGGCCGTGCGGCCGCCGGGCAGTCGCGGCTGACGCGGCGCGCGGTTCATGCCGCGTCCTCCATGACCGCCTGGGCTTGGGGTGAGCCCGCGCGGTCCTTGACTCGTTTGTCGTAGGCGGATGACTCTCGGCCTTAATCTCCGCCTCAAGCGTCGGCACGACCCGACACGGTCAGGGCTTGAACAGCTCGAGCGCCATCTTCTTGGGCAGGCCGCACTGGTGCAGCTTGCAGTTCAGGGTTGCTCAGGGGAAAAACGGGATACAGAGAAGCGGGGTGCCACATTCAAGGTGTTCCGCAGCTGGGCAGTAAACTCGGTACTTGTGGGATGGAGCAGCCCTTAGTGGCTGGGCAGGGCTGGGTTTTTGTTGGTCTATGTACATATTGGTTGGTGTGCAGGAGTGCCTCTGCAAGGGGCTGGGGGGCGGGTCAAAGGCTCCCGGAGGTACCGTAAAAAGGTAGTCGGTGTCGTAGTAGGCCTTGTGCGAGTACATGCAACTGACGCTCTCTTTGCTGCCCGGGGTGAGCTGGCGTGGTGAGTCTTAAGCCGGGTGTGGCTGCAGCTTGGTACAAACTCCTAAGGTGGGCTGGGGCCGGTTTGCTGGCATCCTCTGCAGTGCACACACGCACGCGCACGTGCACTGCAGAAACTGTCCTCACGGGTTGCGCAACCAACAGCACATACCCACCATATACTGCACAATACACTGCACGCACTCAAGCCTTGCGCACATGCACGCGCGCACACACACGCACACACGCACGCACGCGCGCACGCACACACACACACGCACACACACACACACATGCTGCAACTAGTGAACACCAGCACACCCTGCAACAACACTCTGAGAAGGCCTCTCTGAGACAGGAAATCCAAGCTCACAGCAACAGGTCAATCTGACCCGCACCGACTTGGATTTTGAGTTTGTCCAGTTGCCGACGAACGACCAGTCAAGGCTCGCAAAGCCAAGATCGGTGTTCCAGTTCATCAAAAGATCGATGCCGTCGGTGAACAGGCGGCCATTGTGTCGTCTGACCGGTAGCACCCTGTGCCACAGCTTTCATGCCGGCAATAGCGCCGATGTCGTAAGCACAGCCTGCTGATCGCCCTCGTGCGGGCCTTGCAGCAAAAACCGGGCGCGCTGACCCTGATCGACACCTGCCGGCCGGGCCGCGAGACCGTGTGGGGAGAGGCACGCCGGGGGCGAGGACGGGCTCCGGGCTGGACGGGGCGTGCGCGTGCACAGCGACGCTGGAAGCGGCCTTGCAGGCGACAATCAATCAATGGCTCGGCGATATGTTGACCCTCCACGAACTGACGGTCGATTTCGACGGCGCCGAAGCGATCCTCGAAATTCAGGTGGCCTATGAGGTCCACTCGACGCGGACCGACGACCGGTTCAGCATCCGGAAGGTTAGCTGACATGACGGTCAGATCTTCCAAACTGCTGCGGCCCGATGCTGGGTCCCAATTCGCGGATCGGTGCATCATTTTTGGCATCGAGCAGGGCAATGATCTGTCCGGTGCGGTCGTCGCGCTTCGCATAATCGCGCGCCGACATGCCGGCGACGTGGTCGGCGCGGTCGGGATTGGCGCCGCGCCGGACGAGCAGCGGTCGCGCGCGGCGCGGCGGCGCGGCGATGAACCCTGCGCCGGGCATGATCACGGGAGCGCCGGGCGCAGCATCGTGCCTGCAGGTTGCATCGGAGGGATGATGAGGGGTTGCAGCGCACGGGTTCATGTGCCTGTGCGAGCACATCTTGGTCATGACAGGATCTACCAGCCAAAGATCGCAAGACAGATCGCCCAGCAATCAGTTGTCCGCCAGTGCTTCCACGGTCAGTGGACACCGCTGCCCGCCCCCTCACCAGCTTCCATGGCCCCCCCAGGCGCCGCCCCTGGCAAGGCGAGCGCCGCTGCTGCGGGCTGTCCCTTGGGGGTGGTGTAGCCGCCTGGAGCTGCCACCGAAGCGTATGGCAAAAGCATGGTGGCCGGCGCGGCGGCTCCCACGGCCGCTGCAGGCTGAGCGCCAAGGAGCTGGGCTGCGCCGTAGGGCGCAGGAGCAGGGGCAAGTGCAGGGTCGGGCGCTGCCGTCCGCATGGATGCGGCCCCAGCGGGTGCCACAACGCCATAGGGCGCTGCTGCGATGCCGTAGGCCACCGGTGCCGACATCCCAGCCATTGAAACCGGGGGGCCGAACGAGGGGACCGTGGCTGCCGACGGCTGCCCCTGCGATGTCGGCAGCATGAGCGGGGCCGCCGCGGCCGCTGCTGCCTGCTCCGCTGGCGCGGATGCTGTGCCTGCTGCGTACACGCCTGCACCTGCCGCACGCCACGCGGATGGGTCGGGTTGAGGGGGGGGGGGTGGCAGGTGCTGGGCAGCAGGCTCTCCCTAGTGTGGTCGTTACCATTTATACCGGGCAAATGAACGCCCGCATCGCCGTACGGTGGCATTGCCGTCAACTATTAGTACTGCTCGCCGCCATATTCGTAGCTGGCACCGTCGCACCTGCAGAAGCCTTCGCGTGCCGCGCGGCCAACGCCGCGCACCGATGCGATCGGAACTGCAAAGCTGGTATCGCCGATGCGCACGAATACCGCCTGCGTGACTGCAAGCGTCTGCGGCAGGCGCAAGGTGAAAGTCGTGCCCTGTTGCGCACGGCTGTTGATGTCGAGCGAACCGCCCAACTGGCGGACCTCGCTGGTGTTTAATTCGGCGTTCAGGTGTCAGCGCGGCGGTGCTCCGCACGCAGCGTTGTGGACCAAATACCTGCACCAGAAGCCCTACAAAGAGGAGAGCCGCATTTAGTTCGAACACGCCAGGAAGACCTCGCTCGTGTCACCGGCCCTTGGTCTGCCGCTGCAGAAAGAGCCTTATTGACGGGTGAAGCAGATAGATTGGTCTTGAACTACGCGTTGGGATTCAACGAACCAAGCCTGGACTTCTTGCGCAACTTGCCGATCCGACAGCTAGTCATTCTGGACCGCAGGGTCAAGGACCTTGAGCCAATCTATAGTTTGACCCAACGCAATGATTTGCTGCAGTGCTCACGGGTTACGGCGCGGCATTCCACTGGTTGGTAAAACGCGGTCCTATTATGATGCTGTAGAAGCGATCAGGGCGGATGAGTGCCAACGTCCATGAGCGCAATTCTGGTATAAATAAAGAAATGCGTGCACACGGCAGGGCCGCTAATTATGTCTCTGCCGGTTGAAAGTACATCGTCCAACGTAACCTGACCACTTCCGTGCAACCTACCTGATCAAACGACGAAGAATCATTTAGAAGGCACACATCTCTTTGAGCGAGGTATATGGACACCATGGCTTGGGCTAGGTCCCGCGGTTGCTGACGCTGTTCGGCATGGTGCTGGCGATCGGTATTCTCGTCGACGACGCGATCGTCGTGATCGAGAATGTCGAGCGCATCATGAACGAGGAACATCTGCCGCCCTATGAGGCGACGGTGAAGGCGATGAGCCAGATCACGTCGGCGATTATCGGCATCAGCTGGGCTGAACTGGCGGTATTCTGTTGAGGTGCAACCTGCAGATGTCGCCGAGAGTGAGCGCATGCCGCATCGAGACACAAGCAGCATCCACGATGCAGGCCCCGCCAGCATTCCTATGGCCCGCGTTGCGCTCAGCAACCAGCAGCCGGTCGCCGTAAGTGTCGGCGATCGTGCGAAACGCGTGCGCGATCTCGTGGATCTCGGGCTGGTTGGCCGAATGCTGCTGAAGCACCCGGAATTTTTCGCCCTGGTCAGGGAGGAAGTCGGGATTGAGCGGATTGTCGGGCAGCTCTTGTGCCTTGATGCAATGCCATAGCACGTCGATGCGGAATCCATCCACGCCGCGGTCAAACCAGAAATGCAGAAGCGGCATGAGCAAGCCCGTGACGGAGATCATGACCAAAGAAAACCTGATCACCGCCTCGGAAGGACTCTCGCTCGACGACGCCGAATCCATTTTGCAGGAATATAAAATCGAGAAACTACCCATCGTCGACCAAGACAATCGCCTCACGGGTCTCATCACGTATAAGGGCCGCACAAAGCAGCAGGCAGGGAGGTGGGTCGCAGCTAGGGGTGGGTCGCAGCGAGAAAGCGTGTCGGACTTCAGACTGTTGGGCATTCAAACTAAATTAGAAACGCTCCGTCGGCCTCTTCCACGCGGGGCTGGGGGGGCGGCGCTTATGGGCGGACGAAACTGGCTGGCGAGCAGGCAGTGATTTCTTCCGGCGCCCGCCACGCCATCTTGCGCAGCTTGGGTGTTCGGCAGCCACGAGGGGCGCAATTTTAACCGGCCAGTGCAACGTGGGGCTTGGCGCGAAAGTGAGCACGTCCTGGACCTCGGCAACACGCGCTGGCGTCGGGAGAGCGCAGCCATCTGCCGTGCACGCATGTGGCCGTGCCGGGACCTGTGTGCATTAAGCTCTGTCAAACTGCACTGGGGCGCGCCTGCGCCCGGAGGTGGGAGTTTTCGATGTAGGGCACTCCTTGCAAGTAGATGGCGCACACCAAGCGTTGCCAACTGGGAGCACGGCGACCGCGGACAACCCGCAACAGAAAGGTTGCTGCGCATCGCACTGGCTACAGACGTACCCATGAGCTGGCAAGTGCACAGGTGCAGGCGTGCGTGCCCGGCGCTCGCACTGGATATGGAGATGGTGGAAGACCCGCTGGAGATGCGGCTGCTGCGGGCATTCCGCGCCACGCCGCAGCGGGAATGCATGCGGATCGTGGGGTAAGGGCACCCGCGATGGCGCACGACACGATCTGCTGTCGCCTCTCGGAGCCCGCCTGCCTCTTAAGGGCAGGCCGAGTGCAGCGGCGGGCGCGAGTCTGCGCGAGTGAGAGAGATGACTCGATGCGCCCGGCAGGAAGGGTCGGCCATTGTGGGGGCGTGGGGGCGAACGTGTGCCGGCGGCGATGAGGGCATTGGTCAAAAATAAGCCGCACAGTGACAGGGAAGCGCTTCAGTTACCTTCAGAATGAGGCCAGATGTTCTGTTAGAAAAAAGTCGGAGGTTTAATCGGATTTGTGGAGTCAACCAGAAAGGCAATAATGCAATGCCGCCTCCTATCAAGTTTATGGTCTCAGGCAACTGTTTGGAACAGGCGTCGCACCTTGTTGGTACGGCGTCTGCCAATTTGTGCGACAAAGCCACAACCTGTGACCATCATAAGCGCGGTGAACATCCACAGCGTTTCAACACCGCTCAGCGCCGCGACGATCTGCAGGATCGAGGTCGCCATTTGAGGGGCGCATGTGGTCCTCAACGCATGATCAAATCAGCATGATAAAGGTGCTCCAAGCACGCGTTGCCGACGCCGGCGGCCGCGACAGACAGCCGCTGATAAGGCCGGCACAGGACTGTGTCCAGCAAAGCGTTGGGGAGCCCCAGCAATGGGGTGATTGAGTGAATGCTGCGGCACGCCGCCCAGTGCTTACACGTCAAACGCATCGCTGCCGAGCGTGCGCTGTTCACCTACTTGTGTACCGCGACATGACGATCCTTCGGCCGATCCAACATCCCTGCGAGACCGGCCTCGGATGTCTGCCGGATCGTCAGCGCCGCCTGTCGGGAAGTGATGAAGAACACTCCTGGCGCGTCCCCGACCGCCTGCCGCGCGTTGATCACGGCCCGCTCGCCGCCGCTCAGCGACACGCCTCGCCGCACAGTCAGCGTGCGCCTGGCAGCTCGGGCCTCGTCCTGCTGATCCTGCGGCACCTGCACCTGCGCCCGCGCCCGCACCCGGCGTCGCCGCACTTCTAAGCGTCACTGCGCGCACCGTGCCGCCGCCGCCGTCGCCGCCGTTCGCCCCGCGGGCGATGACGGAGCGTGTACGTAATCTGACGGCGTCTCGCGCCTCCAGGGCTGAGAGATCGACTCGATGTCGTCCAAGGAAAGCGATTGACTGGCCAGTGACGTACTGTCCGAGGAGGTTCAGGACCGTCTCAGTCAAGGCCATTCGCTCCGGCTTTGGCGAGTTGTTCCGCTGGCTGGGGCCGTTGAGCGGATCTCGCGGAAGTTGAACAGCTTCTCGTAGTAGTCGCTCCACTTCTGCATGTTGCCGAAGTAGAGGTTGTGGGTGAGGTGGTCGATGAAGGTCAGGCCGAATCCGGCGGGGTACGGTGAATCGCCCTCTGATGGCCAGCGACGATCGCGGCCCGGTGAGCTGGCCCCGCGGCGCTGGCTGCCTGAAGCACGGCTTCCCCTTCACCACCGCCTATCACACACGCTTTCCCGAATATGTCGCGGCGCGGCTGCCGATTTCCCCCAAAGACGTCTGGCGCTTCATTCGCACTTCAGCAACCCCAGCAGACCCTTCGATCGATCATGGACCTGCACTCCGTCGGTGAACGCAGCGCGGGTGTCGAACAGCCATACCGGCTGCCGATCGTCGTCCGGCCAGCGCAGCTCCCGCCCGAACCGCCTCCGCGCATAGACGGCAAGATTGTTGGCGTTGGGAGTGGACACCGGGTAACGTCCGTCATACAGCAACGCGCTGCCCCCGGACTCGTGCGGCAGGATGGCGACGTCGAGCGATGCATCCTGGGGTGATATGCATTTTTAAATCCATCAACATATCGAGTGCAGCTATGCTATCGGAACACGCGGCCACGGCACGCTCCGCGCAAGGATTCGATGTCCGGCTACGTGCAGGGTGAAGTGGGCAATCGCGATCACCGTGGTGGCGAAGTCGCACTGAACATGCGCACTGCGCACCTTCGGGTCCCCTGTATGCGGTAAGCGCTGTCGGGATTGAGCATGATGCTGCCTGCGAGGGGGGGGGCGCGGCGGCAAAGTTCTTGCTGGTTCGGGTTCTTTTGGAAAGGGACGTCAGTTGCGTCGACAGTCTGGGACGACCTGTGTCTGGGCCTTTGGCGAGAATGGGCTCTGCACCTGGTGCTGACCTCAGCATATCCCGTCATCACCACCGGTGTTGTCGCCGATGACGGCGCGCACGCCATTGTCAGCCATGGCCCTCAGGCAGTCGCCGTTGGTCAGCGCCGAGACTTGGGGCGGCACGACAAGCTTGGACGTGAACACGGGCCTTGAAGAGATGCCAAGGAAGCCGTGGATTGATGGAGCAGAGCGATCGCGGCCGCTGGGCTGTGTCGACAGCCGCGAGAGGGCAGAGAGGGCGGGGACGCCCGCCGAGCGACTTCAGCACAATAGGGAGGGGCCTGAACCGGAGCTGTGGTGCCACTCGCTTACAGCTCTGGCACTTATTACACCTGTCTGCCCACCTCCGTGGTCCTCGTACTCACGCATTGGGTATCGTCTCATGTCGAACAAGTCGACCAAAGCACCCCATCCCACCCTGCAAGTAAA
>NNCB01000724.1:0-14772 GCA_002317545.1 Scenedesmus quadricauda | reverse complement strand
CCCTGTACGGCGACGCCGCCCGTCCCCCGCGCCTGGTCCCCCCCTTCGCCTGCCGGTCGGTGCGCGGCCCGGCGCGCCGCGCGCGGTGCCCGACCTCGGGCTGCCCGACGCCCGCGCTCCGGCTGCGCGACGACCGGGCGGGCGCGTTTTTCTAGGCCGCGCCCTCACGATGCCAGTCAGAGAACGGCCAGAGCCCCGCCAACCCTCTGCCTCGGCCCCGACGCCGGGCCCTCGAGACAAGCAGGGCGCCCACTGTCTCGGCGCGTCCTCCCACCCCCTCCGCCCATTCGTCGGGCGCCGCGTTCCCCTCACCGCGTGTGCATGGCTGCACCCCTTTGTCCAGAAACCGCGTGGGCAGCACTGACCGCAGCAGCACCGATTTTTGGCCTCGTCCTTCCCACCGCGCGCGGCCCGCAGCCGCCGCCCGCATGGTCGCAGCGACGGCACCGACGCCTCCACACTTGCCGCCTGTCCTTCCGATGCACTATGCAACCAAACCTTGATGGTCGGGCGCGCTGCACGTCATGGCTCCTTTGTTTCAGATTGCCCGTCGGCCTTGCGCGGCGATCGGGGGCTGCTTTGGTTTGGGCCGATCGGGTGTTCCGGCTTTCGGCACTGGTGCCGATTCCAGCGGTTGCTCCTCGTCTTTTTCTTCCTTTCGCAGCGCAAGGATGGACGCGATCAGGCCGCCGATCGTCACCAGCGTCGCCGCCATCGCGAAAGCGGCCTGCAATGCCGGGGATTTGACCACCCTTGACCAGGATGACACCTGGATCAGCTTGGGCAGTCCGGAGACCGGCGTCACTTCGCCCATTGTTGCCAGACCGATGGCAGCCGGCGCATCATGCTGACGCGACGTTGTGTGCCACTGGCGATGCAAGGCATTTCGACGAAGCACGATGAAGCGGTTGCACACGGGCAAGCCTTGATTCGTGATTGGTGATTGCAAAACGGGATGTGCCTGCCGAGGGCGCCCCGCACATCGCGACTGGCTCACCGCAACTATTAGCTGCCGCCACCAGCTGCCGCCCGCCGTAGCTGCTGCTGCGCTGGCGGCCCGCCCGCCTGCGGCCGCTGTGATGGCTGCTCCCCCACTTCTTCGCTCAAACCGCCCTGCCGTGGAGCCTGGCGCCGCTGCTGCTGCTCCTGCTGCTCCTGCTGCTGCTCCTGCTGCTCCTTCTGCTGCTGCTGCTGCTGCTGCTGCTGCTGCTGCTGTTGCTGCTCCTCCTGCTCCTGCTGCTGCTCTGCCTCCTGGCGCTGCTGCTGCTCCTGCCGCCGCTGCAGCTTCCTGGCAGCTGCCCTCGCGTCCGCCTCGCGTCCATCCGTCTATACAGCCCGCCACCTCGCGCTCCTTCAGCGCCTAATCAGCGGGTCTGCGCACAGCGCGCACAGCACGCACAGCAGTGGGCGCCGTCGCAACTGTCATCAGCGTCACAGACGTTCCATGGGGGCAGCCAAGGGGCAGCACAGGCGAGGCAGCCGCGACCCGAAGCGGCGAGAGCGAGAGCGAGGTAACGTGGAGCAACAGCAGCTAGTTGTGGGCGGAGCCGCGAATCGCGCCGGCTGCGGCACAGCCGCGTCCCCGCGCCCTGCACCCCGCGCCCCGCGCCACGCCCCCCACGCGTGCGCACCCACCTGCCGCCGCTCGCTTAGCTCATGGAATTCCAGCCCCTCTTCCTCGGGCAGCAGGGGGAACGCCGGCGGCGCGTCGCCCGGCATCCACGGCTGCGCCGTCACTTGCCCCTCTGCCTGTGCCCGCGCGCGGCGTTCGCGCGCGATCAGCCCGGCAGGCGCGAGCCCGACCGGCCGACCATCAGGGTCAGGAAGAGGAAGAACGCCTGGACGACCGCCCGACTGAAGCCTTTCGGTCGGCGTGCGCGGCGCCGCATGCCGGTGCACAGGTCGACCGCGCCCAGCATCATGTACGGGGGCCCGGCTGCGGGGTTGAGTTCGGCGGCGCTGTAAACGCCCATAGCCGGTCACGTGGTCGGGCAGCAGGGGGTCCACGCGAGGAGGGGGATTGTACCAACCGGGTGGTTTCGCGCTTTTCGGCCGCCAGCTGAAATTCTTCGCCCAGCCCGAGCAGCTTTGCGGTCGGCGCGATCGCATCATATCCCAGCCGGTGGGCGAGCCAGTAGAAATAGCTGTTACAGCTTTTTCGCGAGCGTCGGTTTGCATGTCGATGCTGCCATGTGTTCCCAGACAGCGGAGAACCAGCGGCTGCCCGAGCAAACAGAGTGCAGCGGGCCATCCGTGAAAACCACCCCTCACCTCGTAGCCCCAGAGGCCGGCGCCAGCCAGGGCGCTGGCCGCAACGCTGCCCCACGCGTCGCTGTGGCCGCGCGGAGCGCCCGGATGCCGTCCAGGGCGGCTGAGGGGAGGGGATTGAATGCGTTGTTTGACGATTCTGACGCCGGTGGACCAGACGATCGTTTCAGTCATGGATTTCAGATCCTTGGCGACGGTATAGACCCGCGTCGACACCCGGGCGCCTGCCTTTCCCAGCGTCATGACCAAGGTGTCCGGCGCCGGCTGACGCAAGGCCACGCTGTCGATGAAATCCATGTTGCCGGTGATCGGCACGGGGACGCCACGAGAGCGGCGTCGATTCGCAAGCTACACAGGAGCCACACGTCGGATGCCAGATGCTGCCTTACTGCTGCACAATTGCGCATCCGCGACGTGGCGCGGCATCGTGACGAATCAATGCTTCCGCACGGCAGCGGAGCAGAAGGCGCAGCTGAGCTGCAGCGGCAGCAGCGGCAGGTCGCGCAGCATTGCATCGCCGGGGCTGCCCTGCTAGTGGCAAAGCAGAAAAGGCTCGTCAGGCTACCACTAGCCAGCGCGGTGCCGTCACTTTAGCCTGGATCCGCGATAAAGCACCCGCGGGCAGCCTGGTAGCTCCATGCTCGAGGTGCTAGCTGGTCAAATAGCCAGTTCCCCGAAGAGTAAACCTAGAACTGGCGTGCAACCCCTTCCGTGTCTGATAGCTGGTTCTGGTGGGGCAGCAGGTGCGACCCATTTGACGTCAGACGTAGAACGAATTAACTTCTACTTTTCATTATCCAGACCTTGGGCAAGTCCCGCCACTGCGTCGTGTACCGCGGCGTGCGCCGCTCGAACTTCGGATACCAGACATCTACATCAGTATATCAGCCGTTTACACTATCGACACACACTCGCACACACTCACACACTCAGCATGCGTCGTGCTCATCGCTTGCTCTTGCATACAGGGTGATGACCTCAACCGCCTTGTGCAGACCATCCTGACATCCATGACAAACAGCGCGCTGGCGGGGAGAATCACGATGCCTGTAATCGACAGGACCACGTTTGGCCTGAAGGGCACCGTCCTCCGCATCGGCTGCTCAACTCGGGCCGCCGGCATAAGGCTGGCAGCCGAAGGCTATTCCAGTTCGCCTTTGCCTACCGCACAAGCCGTGAGTGGGTCGACCGCGCGCGCACCCTCGTTATTCCGCAGGCTATCAGCCCCTGCAGATACGCCTGCGTTCGTTTCCCTGAGGCATGCAGACGCGCCCGCTCGTGCATCCATGATCGTGTGGCGCCACGTCCGACCGCGCCATTCCGCGGAGCTACCGCATGATGGAGGGCTTCGGGGTACATACTTTCCCCGGCCTTCGCCTTGGTCCAGATCGAGCGGTCGACGACATAGACCGCGCATCGGCCGGAGTCATGGACCCTGCACCCATGCCGCGATCCTTCAGCGCACCGTCGATGACGACCGTGTCCACGCATCGCGTGGCCAGCGATGCCCGGCGGAGTTCCGGGGCGCTGACGCCGTCTCCGTACCTGGCCTGTCGCGGCCGAACACATCCGCAACCTTGTCACTGCGATGTGCGGCGACCTCCTGCTCCTGTACTTCGCCGACCAGCGCGCGTGGGTCCGCACAGGCGAGGAAGTTCGCCGTCGTCGCGACTCTGGCATCGCGACTGCTGGGTGCAGTCGGCGCCGATCCGCGGCAAGGCTCGAGAGCCGGCGAGCGCGTCAAGGAATTCCTGCTGCTGACCCGCTACAATCCAGTTGGGCTGTGGTATGGCTACCTCGCCCCAGGCCCGCCTGCCTGCGGGCTCCAGGCGCTGCAATTTATCCTGCCCTAGTCGTCTCCCTGCAGTAAAGTAAACAGGCCCGCAAATTGTAAGCCGCCCTGATCAGGCGGTTCAGGCCCGGTTCCGTTAATTTATATTCTTCCAGCTTCTAGTCTGCGTCTGTGTCTTCATTTCGGAGATCTGCGCCTCGATATTATTACACATGATAATGATCTGGGCGCCTTCTTCATCAGCCACTTTTTTCAAAGCTTCGGAATATTGGTTGCCGGTGTGCATAGAAGCCTCTTCTACATTGGCTACATATAAAACCGGTTTGGCTGTCAGTAAAAAGATATCAGCGATCGCTTCTTTATCTTCGCCTTCCGGCCAGCACGTACGTTTTTACCTTGCTCCAGGTGTGCTTCTTCAAGCTGGTCTTTTGCCTGTGCACACTGCACCGCACCGCAACACACACAGCCGCTGTTTCACAATCACTGCTTTCCGTATGGCTGCGGAACCTTTCTTTTTCAGCAGGGCGCAGGATAAGAGCGCGCCCGGCCTGTATGCCAAAGTGATGAAATGGTTTGTGATCACTGTTTGTATTGCCTTTTTAACCACTGCCTTATTCCTGGAAGATATCTACAATAGTGCCTCAGCTGATTTTCATACAGTGTGTGCGTGTGCATCAGCTGTATATTGTGCAGCCGTTTGCTGGTTGCACAGTTGGGTCTAATGCTGTGTTTATTATAAAGAGAAACGGGCTTGGTCTGTACGGCGTTTATCTCACCACGTTAGCTCGCATTTCCACCACCAGGCGCACTTGTTTTTAGGTTCGAAGCCATCGCACCGATGCGACAATGCACGTATGGTTGTAGCGCCGACCGGGCTGCGCATGTCACTCGCCCGAGGGTTGCATGCGCCATGCTGACCCGTCTGTGCATTGGCCGTTCACCGCAACTCATCAACACATCTCGATGCGGTTCGGAGCGCCCACACCCAACAGCCACTCCACACCATTGGGCTGAAGCACTTGCTGGCAACACATCTCCGTGCGCGTGCGCCGAACCCGCTGTTCGAGCCCGGTCTAGGACACGAAACGTGTGGTGCATGCCTGCCGTTTGCTAGCCCTGGCGTGGTCGAATCACTCCTTACTGGGTGGTCGCTCTGCTTCACTGCACATCGTCGTGCGACCACTGAAGGCGCTCACAGGGGTTCGACTCGTCCTTCGACGGCCACCCATCGGCACTCGGGGCCTGCGGCCATGCACTGGCCAGTTTCCCCTCACCGATACGCACTTGTGCAAGCTGGCGCGCTCTTGGTTTCCCGCACGTGCTGCAGCCGCGGCGCTTTGCTGGGGCGGGCGGCTGCTCCGCGGCGGAGCGAAGGGCGGGCACGCGAGCGTTGTCGGCGGTGCTGTATATGCGTGGTTGGCGCTCCTGGCACGACTGGCCTACGCCAATAGCAGTGTGCTGGCTGATGCTCTCCCAAATGATGTGTAAACCAGCCGGACGAGGTACGTGTGGTCCTTAATCTGGGAGTTGGGTGCTTTCGTCTGATGGCCTCGCCGCTGACCTGGCGCAGCCAGTGCGACCGTGCGGATATAGCAGCGCCACGTGCCCCACGATGCCGCTGTTGGCCGAGTATGCGTGCAGGCTGGGCCAAGGTTGAATCTGTGGGGTGCGCCGGTAGGAATAGCAGCCCCAGGGGAGACCTTTGCAGTGTCGGCCATTGCAAATCCCGCATGGCTGCACTGCACCCTGCGGCCTTGCCCTACCCGGGAGCCCCCCACGCATGGTTACATCGCAAGCTGCATCACTTCAGATAGGGATCGAACTTCCGGATGCGAACGCGATAGCCCCGCGCTTGCAACAGAGCCGCGAGGCTAGCCGCCATCAAACCTTTGCCAAGGGAGGAGACCACGCCGCCGGTGCGCGCTTCCAGGCATTCATTGCTGCATGCATATGCAACAAAACGCCTGCAGATAAAATGAGTAAAACAGCGCCCCAACTGCGGGCATATAAAGGACCAGGTTGCCGCCCTGCGCTCGCTGCTGCTTGTCAAGAGAGCGAGGTCGCAGCAATGCTAGCTGCGGGTGCGAGGTGCGCATTGATGCAGCGCACGTGGTGGCCAATTGCGCACTGGTGGTCCGGAAACATGCGATGGCATAGAATGGCGACAGCGTGGGGGGCCTGCCGGAGCGCCTGTGACAGCGCGGGGCGCGGGGCGCAGCCGCAATGGGCCAGACAGAGTCCATTGATGCGTGTGCGAATGCGCGGCACTGTCAGCGGTAAATGCGGTCGAGCGGGCGGGCGTGGCGGCGTCGAGAGCTGCCGGCGAGCTTGGTGACAAACGCGTGGTTGCAACGCAGATGTGCAGCTCCTGCAAACTGCGGCTGGGCCTGGTGAACGATCGAGTCGGCGCTGTTCCGGCCGCCGCGGCTCAAAACATCGGCGGTCGAAGTAGAACGGGTTCGCGCGCTGCTCGACGATCATGCTGACTCGGTCAACCTGCTCCTCGGCCCGCCGGGCTGCGGCAAATCGACCGCGTTGCAGCAACATTATCGCCGGCTGGAGGCACGCGGGAAGAACGTCCTATGGATCACCCTGACCGACGAAGACTGATGCTGCGCTGCTGACGCTGGCTGATAGCTGGCAATGCCATTCAAAGCAGCAAACGCACCAGCATCAACCGGGGCTGCACCTGCGGGGCGCGCCATTGGCAAGGGGCAAGGCCGGCAACAAAGGCATGATCAGCGCCGATCTTGACGCCGGAGATGAAGAGCGATTGGGGGGTTGTCCGGATAGCCGATGAGAGGCGGCGCCCGATCCCGAATGCCGATCAATTATTGGAAGAGCCGCGCGCCCACCAGACCTCACGCGCACCTGCAAACGCACCCACTCATCCACCGCGCGACACTGGCGCACGAGCCCACACGGATGCGTGCACACACCGCACACACGCACACACCCGCACACTCGCACACACACACCCACACACAAACACACACACGATCACACACAGCAGGCTTGCAGAGCGCAGGCCAGACTCTACGCACACACACACCGCCAACCCCCTTCCACCCACCGAGGTGACGTCATTCCACAGCAGGAACGTCGACACGCCAATCCGCCGCGCCACCGCCAGCGCGTACCGCGCATTGGCCTCGCGCTCCGCCGCGTCCGCACCGGGCGCTATAAACGCGGGGTCGACGCAGCCGGGCGAGACCGCGCCGAGGACCTGGCATGTCATGGCAAAGGCGTCGGTGGTCAGATTAAGGAAACGGTCATCGAGCAAGGTTCTGGTTGCCAGCGTCGGTGAGATGGCCCAGGTTAAGATGACCGAACGAAGGCCCGATGACATTACATGGGAACGACGTTCGGCGACGGCGGGGGTGAGCGGCGATGATCTGTTCGATCTGCCCGTCGAGAGCCGGTGGCGCCGCCGGCGTGGTGGTGCATGGCGCACGTGTCGGGGCTGCTGGGCCGCATGTGTGCGAAGCTGCGACGGCGTGCAAGGTCAAAGGGGCGCAGCCCGTGTTTGACTGGCGAGCATGCGCCCAGGCGCTCAGCACGGAAGGTCGCTGACCGGGAAACAGGCCGGCTGGGCCGCCGCCGCTGAAATCCGTTCTATGAACATCCTCGTCGATCTGCGATTCTTCGCGCAGCCGGTCGCCAAGGAAGGCGAGACCCGGATTTTCGACGCCCGCGGTGAAATCGAGCAGCACCGAATGCGGCCCGAAATCGGCGCCGTCGAGGTCGAGATCCTCGACCGAGGGGATCGGCAGCGGCGGCACGGCAGCTGAAGGGCGCCATCCTGCTATAGGCGCGCCCGACCTGCTCCGCAGCTCGCACTCCCGTCCTCCTCCTCCTGCTGCTGCTGCTGCTGCTGCAATGCCTGTTTGTCTTCCGCCGCTGCCGGCACCCAGGGTCCCTGCAACCCCAGCATCTTGCCATTGGCCCAAGCGATGATGTCACCCTCCGTCACCCTCAGAGGCCGCCGTCCGGTGCTTATGGAGCTGAACGAATCACCAGCCTCCGCCACGCCGCCGCCCGCCGACGACCGCTGCCCCCCGCGGCGTGCCCGCGCCGCTACACCGCAGCTGACGCCGCCGGGCGCGCCGCCGCCCGCGCTCGCGCCGCCGCCGCAGAAGCTGCCGGTGCGAGCCGGCGCGCGGAGGGCAGGGGTGGCCGGATGCGGCGGAGGCGGAACGCAGCAGCGGCGGCCTTGACGGCGGCCGCGGCGTCGGCGGCAGATGCGCTGATCATGTGATGCAGGTTGCGGCTCACCTTTCCGCGCCTGGCGCATCCGCGCCGTCCGCTGCCGCTGCCCTCGCCGCTGTCGCTGCTGCGCGGGCGAGCTCCGCCGCCGCTGTTGTGGTCGTTCCTGTATTTCTTCTGCCTGCTGAGCGGCTACTACGTGCTGCGCCCCGTGCGCGAGGCGATGATCGCCTCCAGCGACGTCACCGCGGTGTTCCCGCCGCGCGCCTACAGCGGTCCGCCGAACGCGGCGTCGACAAGGGCTGCGGCGCCTCGTCCGCATTGCGATCGTCATCGTCGCCCGCCCAGTGACTAAGGACCTGCAGCGCGCAGCGTAAGCGTTGCTCATTGCTTGTCAACTAATGTCCATGGTGGGTGGAGACTAGAGGCGTTTCAGGAAACCTTTCCTTGATGAATTCCTTTTCCCCTCTTCTGGCGTGATCTGCGTAGACACCATCTGGTGTTGAGAGTGCGCGTCGGCGGCAATGCGGCGTTGAGGCAAGGCGTGCCTGTCACAGACCCAGCACCTGCGCCTGATCGAGCGCCAGTGCCTCGGCCCGCTGCTGATACATCGAAAACTCCCCACAAAGCCATGTCCTGCCGGGCTTAGGAATGTGGTTAACACGATATAAACCGCCTTTGCGGCGCATCTTCACTGATCGGGACGATGCGGAAGGATGGGCTTCCGCCGCCCTGCTATGATGTCATGTGGCCTGTTGAGCGGCACAGGTGGCGCGATACAGTGTTAGCACTGCTGTCAACAGCATTTGGCTCATGGCTGACCTCGATTCGATTGAGAAACACAAGTGAAACTGCGCGGGCGGCTGCAGCGCCCAAGCGGGCAGCCAGGCGACGGCTGGGCCAAGGTGGCGAGCAGCCAGGTGCACAGCGCGCTGCTACCACTGACGGAAGGTTCCTTCCGCGCCAAGGAGGCCGCCTGAGCTGCGAGATCATCGCGATCCGCGGCCCCATCGAATGACCCACTCAGCGCATGCCAACGCGAGCAGTGGGGGCGCGCGTGCGCGCACTCCTGGACACGAGCCGCAGCCCCAGCGCCTCCTGCGCCGTGTCCAGCTTGACCTCGGTCTTCCAGTTGCCGGCTTCGCGCTTCACCGTCCCGGCCGGCGTTGCCGCCTTGTCGTCGTTCTTGCCGCAGCCGCTCAATGCCAGCGCCGCGCCGATCGCAGCGGCCGTCAGATTGTTGATTCTCGACCTTCGATAGTCCCTTCGAGCTGTCTTTGCTGCCGGTCGATCTCCCTCGCGAGTCGGCAATAACTTGCATCGGCACGTCTACGAAGCGAAGCGCGGCGGTCACGAACAGGTTTGACTCGTGAGGTCGACATCGATTCCAGATAATGCTGGAACTCATTCTGTTCGGGGTCGAGCACCTCGAGCAGCGCCGACGCCGGATCGCCGCGGAAATCCTGGCCCAGCTTGTCGATCTCGTCGAGCAGGAACAGCGGGTTCCCATCGTGCCGGAAGGCTGCTCCTCATGGCGATCCCTTGGTTCGATAAGCCCGGCGATTCTGGGCGAAACAAACATTAGGGCCACGTTCTTGTGCCCGGTAGGTGCGCGACCTCCAGCGCCCCCGGTGATTGTCGCCGTCACCTGCGCGAGGTCGCCTGCATGGGTGGGGCAGCCGAGCGGCAGGCTGGTATCGGCACCAATGGCCTGAAGGCGGGCAACATCGGTGGGCGCATTGAGCACCGGGGTGGGGTCGAGCTTCCAGTCTCCGGTATGCAGCGCCACGCCCGCTGCGTGCGCTACTGCTGCTGTTGGTGCTGCCGCTGCTGAGGCCGCTGCATCTGAGAGCCTGGAGTGAACTGTTGTGGCTGTGCCCATGGAGCCTGGCCCTTCCCCATCCTGACTGGGGCTGGGGTCTGTTGTGAGCCCATCACCGGGTGACAATCTCTGTTGCGGCACAGATGGGCTTAGCCCTGTGGTTGTTGGTTGTGTTTGTGTACATGTGTACGTGCATGTGTGTGTGTACATGAGTTTGCATGTGCGTGTGTGTGTGTGTGTGCGGGGGTGTATTGTTGATGCTGGTGGCCGCGTTATGCGGTGCCGTAGCACAGGGGTCGGCAGCAAGAGCGCGTGCCGCAGTCATTTGCTTGGCACTAAGATAGCTGCCTTGTGTGCAGCCATGCAGCTGGGCAATAATTGTTCAGTTTGCTGGATCTATGCTCAGCACGCATGGTGGGCGCACAACGGCGAAGCATGCTCCGGCCACATGCCGCAAATGAGTGGCGCCTGGCGGCTGGATGTGTGCGCGCAGAGGCCACACCTTGGGGTGGCCCCTCCTGTGTGTCAGCCGGCGCCCCATCGCCTACGCGGGGCTGATGCGCCTGTTCGTGCGCGATGGAGCGCATCTCGCGCGGCAGCCGATCGCGCTGGTGCTGACGGGCGCCGTCGCTGCTACAGCAACAGCTCGCCACGGTCAAGCTGTTCTCGCACTCCCGGCGCGAACAGGCCTACGCACACGAAGCCATGGATGGCTTCCTCAACACCGTGTATCCGCAGATGCGGCTGCACGTGCCACTGATGGCGTCTATGCTCTGTGCTGCAGCACGGAGAAGTGGTCCTCAAACGGAGTTTTCGGCAACCGTACAATTCAATGCGGACAAACGATATGTTGAGTTCCTGGACTGTGACAGCGACGAGCCCACCAACAGAACACCAACCACACACGAAGCGCAGACCGCGCCAAGCCAGCATCAGCACTTCCGAGGCGCAGGCGAACCTGGGACGTGAAGCAGCTTACAACAAGTTTCTGAGGCTTGTTGCGCCATAGCCCATAGAGAGCCAGCCTGCACCAGATCGCCCCACATTCTGACTTGCCGCCTCTTCGCGCAGTCAGCATCCGCGGCCACGCCGTGAACAGGTGTTCGAGTAATGCTATAGTTGGCGGGACGCAATGGACGGTCCGTGGCGCGGGGATTGCCCTCGGGCCCCGACTGCTGGGCCGCCTCACTGCGGAGCTGATCGGCCGCAGCCCGCATACATGAGCTGCATCTCATATTATGAGATCGATCTGCGGGGTGAGACGGGCGTGCTCTCACTCAAAGCGGAACGCAGAACATCGCACACCGCGCCCTACACCATGCCGCAGCAGCATCGCCGCACGTGCGTTTCACCGCCGGCGCTTCAACATGACGCGCCATCGCCCCGCAGGCAACAAAATAGGCGCGATAGAGAACCTTGGGGCTACCGAGGTCGCACCCGGTCAAGGTCTCAACCTTGCCCACCCCCTTGAAACTCGTTTTGGCTGTGGATCGCGTATACATCTGCACAGTCAGCTGCTCGCCACATCATTTTCTCCAGCAAGTCACCTTAAATAGTACCCCGCCGCTGCGTCTCGCCTCGCACGCGCGCACACGCACGCGCCCCCGCAGAACCAGTTTGACTCGATCGACCTGTCAGACAACGCCATCGTACGCCTGGAGGGCTTCTCGCGTCTGCCGCGCCTGAAGGTGCTGTATCTCAACAACAACCGCGTCGCCAAGATTGCGCGCAACCTGCAGGGTGGGCGACAACGATTGGTCCGGGGGCCTCTAGCTTCGATCGAACAGGTGGCTATCCGGCAACAGTAGCGGCACAGTTTGGGGGCAAGCGGCCGCAGCGCTCTATCCGAACACAGCTCGCGTCGACGGCAGATCATTCAATAATTTAAATGGAAAAAGGTGGGTGCCTTTTGGAGCTTGAACCTTAGCCATCTTGCATCTGCTTAGCAGGCGGCAGCTTTGATCATTACGATACCCAGGGCAGCCGTGTGCTTGTCGGCGCCCAGGCGTATGATACCTCTTACCCGAGAGTCAATGGCAAACCTGGACCCTGATATTGACCAACAACCGCATCGCCGAGCTGAAAGCGGGAAGCCGGGGCAACAGCTTTGTCCTCGCCGACATGACCGGGCGTTCGGCGGCGATCAACGAATCGGGTTTCGGTCAGCGAGAGCGGGCCTGGAGGGGCTCGATGGGTATCTGGTGACCAAGGCGGTGCATATTTATTGAGGGTCGGCAGCCGCGGCGGCGGCGGCGCGATGACAGCAGGCGTGGGGCAGTAGGAATGAGCAGCTGCGGCGGCAGCAGCAGCAGCAGCAGCAGGCAGCAGCGGCAGCGGCGGCAGCAGCGGCGGCAGCAGCGGCAGCAGCGGCAGCAACAAATGCAGCACATGCAGCAAAAGCAGCAGAAACAGCAGACGCAGCAAAAGCATCAAAGCAGCAGCGGCAGCAGCGGCAGCAGCGGCAGCAGCGGCAGCAGCGGCAGCGGCGGCAGCGGCGGCAGCGGCGGCAGCAGCGGCAGCAGCAATGGCAGGAGCCAGGCGCTGGCCAAAAGAAGCTGTGGCTGCACGGCCCATGGGCGCGGACACACGCAGCGCGACCGGCCGCCCCACAGCTTCAGGTGCTTCGTGTGATCGACGCCCCTCCCACCCCCCCCACACACACACCGCCAGGACATCGACCCGCTGGCGACGTTCCCTCGGCTCACACACCTCAGCCTGGTGGGCAACCCTGTCGCCTTGAAGGCATTCCGGTGAGCGGGGACGGCTCAGGCACACGCGCTCGCGCATGCGAGCTCGCGCATGCGTTGTCGTCCGAGCAGAAGCCGCATCTCATGGGTGCATGTGCGTGTGTGGACATAGCTCTGCGCGCGCATGCACCTGTGCGCGCACACCCCGGGTGGGTGACGGCCCAGGCGCTTCTACGAGGGCGGCGGCCTAGCGCAGCGAGGCACTTGGGGCAGCCGCCGGCGGAGGCATTGAGCATGAGGTGGCAGGCTGCCCTGATCGCGGCCTCGGCGCGCTGCCGATGCGGCCACTGAATGATCGCGTGGCCGTTGCTCTCGCGCAGGCTGTACACGATCGCGCGGCTGCCCACGTCGTTGAGCTCACCTTGGTGGTCAAACGAAAGGTGGGCAGAGATTGGTTTGAGTACGAATGAACCTACTTTGCAAGCGGCGCAGACGGTGACACAGGTCGCCGCCGGAGGCGAGCTTTTCAAGGGTGTGTGTGCCGAGAGCAGGCTGCGGCCAAGCTTGGCCGTCGTCGCCAGGGCGCGCCGCGCGTCAGCCGCGCTTCGGTGTAACGATAGGCGGCGGCATTATCGCCGTCGATATTGCCGCAATTGCCCGCGCCTGTCAGGAGCGGGAAGCCGCGGCGAAGCTGGCGGCGGACGGGCTAGGGGCGGTGGCGAGCGCCTCGAAAACGTTTGGCCTGGGGAGGGCCTGGAGGCGACCAATGGCAGCGCAACCGCAGAGGAGGCAGCGGCGGCGGCGGAGGCGCCCCGCGCGTCCGCGGCGCCGACGGCTGAGCAGCTTACGGCGATCAAGGCGGCGATCGCAAACGCGCAGACACTGGAGGAGGCGGAGAGGCTGGAGGCGGCGCTCAGGGAGGGGAAGCTTCCCTCTGAGCTGGCGGCGGCGGGCGGCGGCGGCGGTGGTGGGCAGCAGCAAGAGCAGGAGCAGGGGCAGCAGCAGAATGGGGAGGCGATGGAGGAAGGCTGAGGGCAGCGGGAGGGGTGGGAGCAACGGCAGCGTTGGCAGCGTGGCGGTTGCCAGTGGCGCCACGCACAGCTTGTTCTGCGTGCAGCACGCCGCTATATCGCGACTGCGATAAAAACCTTTATGGGAAGAAGACAAAAATTGGAAAATTGTGTGCTGCTCATATTGATCATACCATACAACTTTCCCGGGTGTCAATTGGCAGACTGGAAGGAATTACTGGGAATCAGGGAGCACGCCCGGGAGTTGCAGCAATGAGAGTCATGGCACGTGCTTAAGCATAAGTAAGTCTATTCACTTACTATAGCAGCTTTGTAAAACCTGGGCTACCACAATCCATGCGGCGACGTTCACAACGATCTCAGCTACCGCGCAGACGGATTTTCAACCTACTACTCCGTGAATGTCAACGTCAGAGCTATGTCGTGGCAGCTGGCCATGAGTCCGCAGGCAGTGACGGCGATGCGCCGGGAGGTGATGTTGACATTCAACCTAGGCCGCCGCGTCGCAGCCGACACGCAGGCGAGGCGGACCCGCAGCACGAGCAGCGCCAGGTGGCGCTGGTGCAGCTAGTACCCGCAGCAGCGCAGTTGGCCGTCGCCGAGACACCAGCGGGCGCGGCAGCAGCGCAACAGCAGCTGCCCGAAGCGGCCTCGCGACACGAGGTGCGTTGCCGTCGGCCCGTTGTTCAGCGCGTGTCGCGCATCAAACCGTCGACGACCCCATCCCTGGACTCGATCATTGCGGGCCGCAAAGCGCTTCGCTCAATCGTCCACCAGGCACAGCTGCGCCGCCCCACTCGAGCCCGGTGCGTGCGAACAGGCGCTCCACCGCCGGTACCGGGCCGATGCCATCCGGCTGGGGTCGCAGCCCGCCGCCGCCCAGCTGTGGAACCAGGCGATCGGTTCGAGCCCGAGTTCTCGGCGACCTCTGCCGACTCGACGAGACGATGCCGCGCGCCCCTGCGC
>NNCB01000723.1:0-14775 GCA_002317545.1 Scenedesmus quadricauda | reverse complement strand
GGGCTGCACCGCATGCGCTTGTATACCGAAATTGACCTGAGGGTAGATCCTTGCGTAGGACATTCTTGAGTCCCTGGAATTGCATAGACAGGTCGATACGGGTATTGGAATCCATGCCACTCTTGAAATGGCACCATTACCCAGGAGTGACCCCTGACCGTGCTCACTGCCACAAACTTCCGTCTGCCATCACAGGCAAACATCGACTTGCTGCGCCGGTTGCCGCGGCTGTCGAGGATTTCGCGGCCGTGCATGTCGATGATGTCATGGCTGGTCGGGCAACGTCGGCAGCGGCCGGTGGCGATGAGGCGCCCGCCGTTGTAACAGGGTTTGACGATGTTGACTGACCGCCGCACGTCAACCAATGATTGCAGAATGTTTGGGAAAAATTCGGTGCCTTGCTATATATTCAGGCAGGACGCGGGATGCGTTCAAATGGCCGCCTCAGAGCAGGCAAGCTGGGGATACAGGTCCTCGCAGGCCAGGGACCGACCGGGCGCCGCCCGCAGATGTTGAGAATGGCAGCTCCGGCAGAAGCCGCGTCATACGGCGGCGGCGCGCTCGAACACCGCACACCGTGCTCCTGTCGTAGAATGAGTCAACCAGCGTGTCGCCCGGCACGCGCGCGACCAGGGCCTCCAGCTCTCCCCGCTCGAACAAAGGGTTGTGGCTGAAATCGACCTTTCGCGTCCTTCGCTGCATACAACCGCGCCGCGCCCGGCGCCGCCGCCGCGCCCCCTGCGCCTGCGAGCTGCCGCTGCGCATCCCCGCCCTCACCGGGGTGCGGCGCCGCGTTTGCCGCCGCCGCGGCGGCTGGCGCGCCGCCGGCCCTGTTGAACGGCAGGTGCCAAGGCAGCCAAATGATCCCCCGCCGGGCCCTGCCCGCCCTGTCCGCGCCCCCCCGCAAGCCGCATGTCCGCCCCCCTCTGGCGGTCCGACCATGCTGCTGCCCCCAGCCGGCGCCGGCGGCCCGTCCGGTATGGAACGCTGCTCATTTTAACTGTATTGTTTTTGGGAGTCATTTCTGCATCTGTGGCCCAGACAACCATCACGATGCCAACCACGGGTAACCTGGTGACCGTTTGGTTCCCGTCAGATATGACTGGCATGTCCGGCTGGCTGCCCAGAGATTGTGGCGGATGGCAGTCCTGTACCGGACCGGGAGCACGATTGCCAGAGCTCTGCCGCGCCAGCGTCGGCCTCACCGCCAGGAAGGTGAAAGGTCTGCCCTTGGTCTGCACCATGACACACGCATCGGCCTTCTGGATCTCGCCGGCCAACGAAAGACTCTGCACCGACCACTTGAAGAGACGCGCCTGCGTTCGCTCGCCTCACAGCGCTTGCCCTCTCGGCCCCGGCGAGTTTGATGTCCTGCATGCCCTGAATGAGCTGCACGATCTGACTGGGATTTATCACCAACCTTGGCCTGAAGCAGGAAAGCACACCAACACAGACACAGCGCATCACAGCACAACAGACACAGACAACACACACACACACAAGAGCCTCACCCGGCCGCAGCAGGCGCAGCAGCCTGACGGCAGCCGCCCCCGCCGCTCCTCACTGCTGATGTCGTGCCGCACCGCCACGCACAGCGCCGCGTCGCAGCAGCCGCCGCGGTACGGCAGGGCCAGAGCGTCTCGACCAGCACGTCGGCGGTCGGGATGTACAGAGACGGCAGCGTGGAGGGCACGAGGCGGCGCGCCGCGACCGCGGCTAGGCCTGCGGGTCGGGCGGCGGCGGGAGCGGGGATGGGCGAGCGCGTTGACGAAGGCGTGCGTGAGGCATGCGATCGCGGCGCAATCTGCGGCTGCAAGGGGCAGACAGACGGCGTGCGCGGGCTTGCGTAGCTATCAAACTGCATCTTCGCCAAAAAGCTTCGGCGGCGGACAGGTCGACATCGTGTCGACTGTGTATCAAGTCCGGACAGCACACGTCAAAATCTCGTTGGCCACCTGTTGGTGATTTCGCAGGACATCAAAATTTGCCCGACGGCTGCTTATGCCCGACCACCTGCTCACCCGTGCTCCTGACGCTGCCGAGGACTGCGGCGTCCCGCCGCACCCCAAAGTACGTTCCGTTGCCGCAGCCGACGTCAGCAACCACCGCCCCGCGTGGCAGCGAGCTCCATGAACTCACCAGACCTGCGGGCTTCGATTTTGCGAGTCAAGAGATTTGCCGGTCTGTATGTGGTGGTGTGGGTTCGATTCTGTTGCAATACGAAACGTCTTCGGTTCGCTGCGAGCGGCTAGGGAATTCTAAAAAGCAGCTGGTTACTGCCCCGCTTTTTATTGGCCACCTGGCTGAAGCACGATGAGCACGCAGAGCGCTGCCGGCGCGTGGCAGCCGAGCTCCCCGCAGTGAGGCCCGCGCGCATGGGTGACACATGTGCTCTGACGCGACCCGAGCACCGGACCCAGCAGGATGACCCCCGGCCTGACCTTTGGCCAGATCGCCGAATATTGCGGCATCCATATCCTGGAAGTGAGGGGATCGCGTCAAGACAGGTCACGTAAAATGCGCAAACTGCGGCGCCGGCTGCTCAGACGGCTTCCGACGTTCGTTTCCGCATGGATGGGCAGGCGCGTCCGCCTGACGCCGCTGCCGCCGCAAACTCGCCCTGACCGGTGCGACCTTCGCGCGCGGGGAGCGCGGCGCTGCCATCGTCGAAATGGCGCTGGTGCTGCCGCTGCTCCTCGTCCTGCCGATGACCATCACTCACCCCGGGCACCCTGCCTTCCATCACCTCCGATCTTCTCGCCGACATGCTGCTGGCCAATGCCGGCGGCTACAACCTGGAGGACGAGCGGACGCCGAACCGGCTGCTGTCCATCTACGAGAAGGATGCGTGGAAGATCACGCTGCTGTCCCTGCGCAGCGCGTTCCTGCTGCCGCTGCTGCTGCGCAGCGCTGTGCAGCACCTGCAGCCGCGTCGGCGGCTTCGCGCCCAGCTGGCTGTCGCACTGCTCCGGCCACGCGCAGCGGCACGGCTGCCCCGGGTCCCGCACCTGCCGCAGCGTGATGCTTACGCGCCTCGGCGGGCGCAGCACCGGGATGCCGCCCACCAGATCACTCTTCCGGTGCGGGATGTAGTGCTGCCTACATTGTGGCGTTGGCGGGAAACTGGATCCGGAAATTAAGTAAAGCATGTTCAATCCCGTTTATAGGCAGGGAAAAGGCCGCAATCCTTTTTATAGGTGCATGAGCGAGGAAGGAAAGCAGGTCCTTATCATGAATACGACTCGTTTGCCGTGATTCGAAAGAGGCAGTCTGGCAGGCGCGAGCCGCGAACTGTGCCTGCAGGGTCGCTCTTATAAGTAGCCTCCGTCCGCCGCAACGGCCCCGCTTCTCCCCCCGCCGCTCACCACGCGTACCGCGCCTCTCCCCCCATGACCAGCAGCGACCGCGGCGGCAGCAGCAGCGCGCGCCGCTCGCCGCCGCGCCGCAGCTCCATCGCGGCGCCGCCGGCCAGGGTCAGAGACAGGACCGCGCCCTCGAATGCAGAGTGCGGTCGACGTGGAGGGCCAGCCGACGCCGGCGTGAAATCGGGGACCGTGGCCGGTCGAGGCGCCGGCGGCGGTCACGGCGGCCGGGCGCGGCGGCGATGCGCGCGATGATCAGGCGGCCTATGACGACAGCTGGGTCAAGAAAGAGCTGAGCGTCGTGCGCAATGTGTTGCCGCTGGTCGAGAAATGGGGCGATCTTGGCGGGACAATCCTGTCTGGGATCACGATGTGGCTGGAAACGCTGAAGATCAAGTTGCTTGTGAATTGGATGCGAGCATTTGTTCTCAAGCCTCGCCAGGAGCGGATGAACGCGCTGGGAGCTACCACGCGGCTGCACTGCAGCAAACAGCTGCAGCGGCTGCAAGACCACGCGCCAATCGCATGCGCGCCCCGGGCGCGCAGGCGCGGGCGCCTGCCCCGCATCTGCCCGGAAGCGCCCTCGCTCATCCTATCAGGTGGGCCAGCCGCCCGCAGCCGCGCCTCATCGATAGCCATAGTGCTGCACCCGCCGCATGACAGGCCGGCAGGCGCCTTGGTTCGCATAGCGCGCACCATCGCGGGGCCGTCCATCGTCGGCATCACAACGTCGCTGATGATCAAATCGACCTTCTCCATCTGGGCAAAACGTTCGAGCCCCTCTTCGCCCTGCGAGGCGGTGACAACGCTATAACCCGCGCGCGTCAATGCGCGTTCCGCAACCGCGCGCACTGTATCCGCATGCTCGCAAACGACGCAGGATGTGATTGTTCCGATGGCGTGCACAATGAACCGGCAACCGCTGGGCCTATTCTTCAGTGGTGCGCACCGTTGGTGGCGGGGCACGCAGTATCGCGCCTCCAGCCGCTTGCTGCAGCCGTTCGCTAAAGCGATGCTGCCGCCACCAGATGCCGCGCCTCGAACAGCTGCTGCCACTTCGTAATAAACTCACGTACGGCGGTCCCCGACGTCTCGCAAGCACCGAACGCCGATAAGGCGGCCTGCAGCGGTCTATCTCGTCAGGTGTACAATTTGTGCGTGCATACATGTTTGAGACGAAAATGCAGACTGGATCGCATGCTGATGTTGGGAGGCCTCCCGCGCATGCATGCGCGCGAGATTGGGCAACTTGGTGATGTTGGCCATAGAAAGCAGTTGGGCGTAGATCAGCGCCATATGTCCGAATCGGCGTTGCTCAGGATGGATGTGCACAGCCACAGATTTACGGTCCAGTGGAGCTTGCATTGCCAGTGCCACATGAGGTGCCCCGGCTGAAATGGTAGGCTATTCCCATAGGATCCACCCCGTGCCTTGACCTCATTTAGCAGCTGGTCCTGCATCACTGCTTTCACACTGCCTACGGTACCTACCGGCATAAATATCGGTGTTTCGATCACCCCATGATCGGTATGCAGTAAACCTGCTCTTGCTCCCGTATCCGGGCATACCGCCTGTAATTCAAATTTCATTTAATTGTTTTTCAAATGGATTGCAAAAGTAGCCAATAACAACAGTACCGTTAAAATCTTTACACGCTGTCAAAATTTAAGCTTATCAACCGCAGGGGGGCCCGGTGGCAGCGCTCGCAACTGGCGCGCAGTGCCTTGTTTGGTGGGCAGGTGGTGAAGGCACGGGTGAACCGCCGCGTCGGTAGCTTCGCCATCTCGTAGATGGCTTTGCAGGTCGCCCGGTTTGGCCGCCCGGATCACATAGTTCACACAGTCCCCCGTTCCGCTATTCTTATCATGGTGAGTGCCGACAATTGCGCGCGTTCGGGCAGGCTGCCCGTGATCAGAAATTCGTCCGACGTGGCAAGCTGGCCTTCAAGCTGCACCAGGCGTGCCTTGGGGCTTGTGCGGTGCCAGCGTTCACAACAAGTCGCTGAGTGCAGCGGCCTGACGGTGGCTGCCCGGCAAGCGGCGCTTCCGACGCGGTGCCGAGCCAGCGTCGAAAGGCTCGAACGCGGGATGGTCGCCATATAGCGGCGATACAAAAGAGCCTGCATCCAGACTGAACTGGCGAAACATGGTGTAGGGACACAAACCTTTCGACCCTTGACCTTAAGTGGAGGCGCTGCCGTGCTCCTGCGCTGCGCTTACACCAGATGGGTCGTAAGGATGTACACACGGGATGAAGGGAGCTGGTGATACATAGTGAAGACAGGCAGTTCAGCGCTTTAACAACAGCGAAATGCGTGCGGTGTGCAACAACAGCAAAGTGAAAATGTCGGGTCCGCTCCCGTTCCCGCACGACTGAATCGGCGTTGCGGTCAAAAAGGAAGAAGCAAAAAAAAGATGAGAAAGATCAAAAGGCAGGTGAAATCGACGGTCGAATAATATTCGGCGAACCCCTCGATGAACCAAGCGGGAAAGGCGGCGGCGGCGTAACGCTTCATGAAATGGTGGCTATATTCGTGGAACAGCGTCTGCTGCGACTGCGGCGTTCCCTTGATCACGACATTTTCGCGGTGCGAGATCGCGAAGCTGCCGTCGGGCGCGGGGCTGTACCAGCCGGCGACGTGCAGCACGATCTCGCCCCGATGAGTAATATGATGATGAGCTCCGACCTTCACTCTTCTGTCCTGCGCTTACTCCACACAAAGTTGGCGTTGGCCAGCATGGGACCAAGCTGCAAGCGTGAATATGGGACCGTGTGTGAATGTGCGAGTGTTGTGTCTTGTGCGCATCTGGGCACGGCGTTCCCGATCCGACGATGGGGTCGATCCACCTGACGGTGAACCGCGGCAAGCGCTCGATCGCCAAAACCTCGCACACCAAGATGGACTGCCTGCCACCACCAGCCCCTGCCAGGCCCCGCAGCTTCCGGTGGCTGCAGGCTGCTCACGGCCGTCCCCACCTTGGCTTTGAGGGCCTCAAAGCGATTCTCAATATCGTAGTCCGCGTGGTACCGCCTTCCTGGCGCCGCTGATAACCTCGACGAAGCGCGCCTGCAGGCGGCGCGGCGCAACATGCGTTTGTCAGCGTCAGTTGAATTCGAGCGACGCGCAGCGGCAGGATCATGATGGGCGCCGCCGCGCGCCATTTGCCGCAGCACAATCAAACCCCCAGCGAGGCGGCACCTCAGGCCGCCGCGGCGCGCCAGCTTGGCCCCCAGCAATCCGCCCCTTCCTGCCCACGCAACCCCTCGCCGTCCCGCCGACGCGCCCCACGCGCACTTGTCGGTGCGCCACGCGACGTCCGTCGGGTGCAGCAGGCCGAGTTTGTAGACTACGTCTGTGTGCAGCAGGCTGCTCTCGCCGATCAGCTTGAGGAGCTCGTCCTCGTGGTGGCCCGTCATGCCTGGAAGAGGCTCGGGAGGACGAGCTGCGGGGAGGGTGCATGTGTGTGGGTGTGACGGTTCTGAGGTCGAGCGTCGTTTGTGTGGGGGGCATGCGCGCAGGCGCCCAGTACAAGCGATGACAAGAGGAGTGGCGAGGTGCGTGATCGCATGCAGATCATCTTGTTGCATCGAGGGGTGTGTGTGATCGCACATGCAACTGTGACGGTGTGGGTGCGTGGTGGGTCAGAGTGGGGACGCTGGAGGGGCAGGATCCATCTCAGACACGGTCAGCCGTGGTCAACATGCCGCGGTGTCACGTGCAATTGTCCACCTTGCTGACGCCCTTGCTGGCAATCTCCGACAGCACGGGGGTGAACCTCTCGATGGCCGCGATGACGCGCCTGGCGGAAGGACGGCAGTGCGGGGCGGTGCGGGGGCGGGTGGATGGGTGGCTGGGCGCGATGGGTACCGCCCGGATGGCGCCACCTACGCCTTTATTCACGGGCAAACCCGCCCGGTAGCCGTTAAAGGTAAAACCAAATTTCAGGGCTTGAGGACCCCGCCCAGTGAGACAAGACAAGGACAGCTCTCAACAACACCCTTTGCCCATCCGACCAAGGCGCGTTGCCAAGCGTGATCGTTCGCCCAATTCCGCCGGTGAAAATGAACGGCCGGTTCGCAAGGTTGCTGCTGATGACGCCCAGTGCCGAGATGTCCGGCAATCGTGGGGTGACGGACAGGCATACGGGCGGCACGCGCAGGCGGACGGGCAATGTGGATGACGTGGGAGGCTGAGTGTCAACAGGGGGAAGAGGATGCAGCGCACGGCTGCTGACGGCGCAACAGACGCTATCGCGCCAGAAAATAAAATTTGTGCGCATGTCAACATGTCTTACATGAGTTTGTGTGTTTGTGTGTGTGCACGTGCGTGTATACTAGCACATGCGCAGTCATAACTGTATGACCTTCAACTCTGTGTCAACTGCCCCAGACGACACCATGCTCCAGCCCACTACCCCGCCAGCGCCCCTACTCCCAACTCCCCATCCTATCTTGGTCGACCGCTCAGAGACGGTAGCTTATTCCTTATCGGACCGCACCTGACCCGAACTTCATACTGCGTCAGGCCACTCTAGGACCGTGCCAAAGATCACCTGCAGCACAATGTGATAGGGCTCCAGCGCAATTATTACCCAGGAGTGCCAAAGGCTACCGTCGCCATACAAATGAAATATGAAATAGTTCCTTAAAAGTTGAGTGTGATGCACGCAACAACAGGCGGCGCGTGCGCCCAGCACGCTGCATGAGGGAGAAGGCTGCACACGAGGCCAGCTTGCAGGATGACAAGGCTAAGGCGGCGACGGTGCTTGCCGAACGTGCTGAAACCAGGTTTGAACGCATGCTTGGTTGCAATAGCAGCTCTCTTGCTGCTTTCAAAGCGCACCGCCTTGGGCTCACCGGTGTAGAGGGAGTCCTTGGCATACCCCTTGAGCTTCTCCAGTCAGAAGGCATCAGCTAGACTATAGGAATGGGGCCATGAGGCTTCGTGCATAGCAGCGCAAATCAGGAGCAGGGGAGGCCCCTTGCTACTCGGCCCGCGAGCGCGCCATCGAGCAGCTTGCGCACATCGCGGGTTCGCTCGACAACCAGCGTCCCCGCCTCGCCCTGTGCCAGGTCGAGCACATTGTCGATCTGGCGGCCCAGCACCGCGACCGAATCCATGATCGCGTCGACATAGCCCTGCTGCTGGTCGCTCAGCTTGCCCGCATAGCCCGCCTGCAACATCTCGCCGAACCCGCCGATCGAGGTGAGCGGCGTGCGCAGTTCGTAACTCATCCGCGACAGGAAGGCGGTCTTGACCTTGTCAGGCCGCCTCGCACCGCGCTGGACGCGCCGCCTGGGTGGCATTCATGAAGATCTTTGTGTCATGGCCTGCGCTGAGGGGGGGGGTGAGAGGTGATCGCGCATCCCGCCGCGAACGCCGGCCGCGTTCTGGGCCTTGTACTGCCACAGATCGTGCTTTCGATCCTGCTGTTGCCGCTCGTGATGCGGTTGACCGGCAAGTTTGACAATTTTCGCCTGAAACGGATCTCGGACCTGGACGCTGGTCGCCATGGCCCGCGGCAACGCGGCCGAGGCCGAAGCCGAGGCGACAGGTAACCTGCAGGCCCGCGCGCACCTGCTGCCGTGTGCGGCCACCAGCAGATGCAGGTCGCGATCGCCGCGATCAACGAACTGGTCGCCGAAGCGGGCAAGCCGAAGTGGGAGTGGTCGGCCGCAACGAAGGCCTGGTGTCCGCCATCCGCAATGCGGTGGGCGGCGGGGGCGCCGGGGGGCGATCTCGGACATGCGTGTACCCGCAAAGGTGTGAGAGCGCGTGCCCTGCCGTTGGTGCGCGGGAGCTGAATCGGCGTGGGCGCCTGCTGCATGGGCTGAGTGGCGGGGGTGCGGCCGTGCGAGGGCCAGCATGCACCCTCGCCTCGCAAGCAGGGCCGGGGTGGGGGTGTGAACCACCGCACCCAGTGATTGCCTTGATGGGAGCTTAATGCCATCAGCCTGCGGTTCGACCCGTGTCATCCGCAATCTGACCACCGCCGAGATCGCCGAAGCCAACCGCGTGCCGATGAGCGACCTGCGCGAGCCGCAGTCGCTGGCCGACCGGACCAAGCCCGGCAAGGAAAACTGGCTGATTACGCTCGGCGTCTGCACCCGCCTGGAGTCGTCTTGCCATGGGTCTGGCGCCGCGGCGGCGTGCCACTGCTGCTGCTGCTGCGAGGGCGCAGCGGCGCGCGTCGGGGAGGCGTGGCCCCTGCGCGCGCCGCTGCCGCGCGGTGGATGGCTTTTGCCTAACGTTTACCGCCCCATCGGCGCCGCGCTGTCGGCGAGGTTCGCCTTGGTCCAGATCGAGCGGTCGACGACATAGGCGCGCACCTTCGGCCATCGGCCGCAGTCAGGATCCTGCCACAAGCGACGCTGCCTTCGATCATGCCGCCGCCGCTCACCGTGCCTGCGCTTGTCACCGCCGCATCGTGTCAGCGTGCGCTGGACACCGCGGCGCGAAGCCGCGCTGCATCGCCATGGCCCAGCTGGGCGGCATCGGCATCGTGCACAAGAACCTCAGTGCCGAGCGCCAGGCCGCCGAGGTGCAGCAGGTCAAGAACTTCGAGGCCGCTGCGTCACCGAGCCGTTCACCGTCGGCTAATGCATAGCAATGAAGCTGCTAATTTCGCGACGTCGCCTAGCACGCCTCCCCGGCTCGGCCCGCGGGTGCTACCCCGGCTCTAAAAAATGTTGGCGTACTGAAGACGGCTTAGTTTAAGAATTAATGGGCGCTTAATGCGCACTTATCGTTATTTAATTGAGTAACTTTTTGGGCTTATAAATCCTTTAAATGCTTAAAGTCTATTCTCCCGCTTCTAGTACCAATCTTCTGGCCAGCGGTATCGCCGGTTCGCGCGACTGGGTTAACGCGCTGGCAAATGCCGCATGAAGTTGCAATCGATCCGCGACGAAAGATCCAGATCGAACTGCTTGGAAAAATGTCGCTGACGCAGACGGGCGATCCGTTGACAATCCGCGCCCCGGAAAGACTGTCCAGTTCCCCCGACGTGCTGCGCTTTCCAGCTTTTGTAACGGCGGCGGCCCAATTTCCACCTTCTGTGCTGTTGTCCGCATTCACCGGCGCGCAGACCGGCCCGATGATACTGGGCGTCGATGTCGTGTGGGCCGGCACCATGTTGGCCGCGGTCGGTGTCTTCGCTGTCCTGTTCGCCATCTACAATGCGCTGACGGTTCGCAATCCGATGACCAAGCGCGTCGGCGCTGAATGACCGCCGCGAACAGCTCAACGGCCGGCATCCGCTCGACCGCGACTAAGCGTCGGGCGAAGCGCTGGTTCGGAAGACACCGCTGCATCTCCTCGCGCCTGACGGCAAAGTCCCGCGCCGACTGGCGAGCGGCACCAACGCGGTCATCGTCAAACCATCCGATCAGGCCCCCCTCTCGGCCCTCAGATTTGCAGGTGCTTGTCGACCCGCCGTGCCGTTGGGGGTGCGAGCCGACCCCTGTCAGGACCGGGGACTGCTCGCCTCGCACCCGATAGTGGCGATGATTCAGTCTTTGGGAGTAATTTATGCGCTCTGTGGGTCAAGGTACCTTACCGCTAACCGACCACCAGGAGAATGAGCTCCGGGGCCAGTATACCTTGGTAGCTTCCTACACCGACCAGGGCACCGCCGCCCGGCCTCACCGCCGCGCAAGAGTCACCCCTCCGCAGCAGACCTGCATCCGCCGTCAGCTTGCGACGGGCCCCGCAGGATGAGGCCGGCGCAGAGGCCTTCACCCTCACCGCCGCCGACGACGTCTCCCTGATGCCGTCACTGGCCCGCGGCGCCCCGCGCGGCCGACGCGCCCCAGGGCGCTCGAAGGAGACGGGGAAGACGGCGCGGGCGCCGTCGGCGACGGCGCGGGCGAAAACGCGGCCGCGCCGCGCGGCATGGTGGTGTTCGTGCACGGATTCACGTGGCACAGCGCATACTTTGAGCCGGCCGCGAGGACGGCGCTGGGCCCGGCGGGTTTTGGGGTGGTCACGTTCGACCTGGCGGCTCACGGACTGAGCGGGAGCCGGTTTGGCGTGCCGGGGCTGCATCCAGACATTGCTCGTGGGTCGACGCGGTCGTGCAGGTGGGAGGGCTGAGTGCTTAGCCAGCAACTGCTTTTTGGGGGCGCCTGCCGGGCTTGGCGTTTTGGGCGTTGGGGGTTTCGGGAATGGGCGTACGGCGAGCGGAATGAGGCTCAGGCGCGGCAGCGACGGCAGGAGCGTTGCGGATGCCTCACGAGCCGACTTCGGTCGCCCCAACCCATCCAATGTCGCCCCCGCCGGCCGAGCAGGTGGCGCGGCACGCGCGTGACCTTCTGGGGTGTCGACCGGGGACGCCCTCTTCCTGTTCGGGGATCGCTCGGCGGCGCCCTGGCGCTGCTGGCCGCAGCCGCACCGACGCGGCCGGCGGCTCCCACCACCGCCTGTTCTCCGGCCTCATCCTGTCCGGCGGGCGAGCAGTTCCGCATCGATCTGGCCGCCGACGATGTGCCGCCGATCGGCGCGCCGCGTCGGGCTGCCGCGGCGCCGCGATCGTCGGGCATCGGCGGCGAGGGACGCATATATGCCGCGTTCGGGGACCAGGAATTTGCGCGCCGCGCGTGGGACAGCGACCCCCTGATCGCAGGCGGCTCCCGCTGGGCGTTCTGCCCCACATGCTCCCCGCCCTCGACGCCCCGCGGCGGCCGGCACGCGCCTGGCGTGGCGTGCACCTGCTGCCGGCGAGGAGGTCACCGAATGTCACGGCGCGGCGCGCGGGAACTCACGCGCGCGCCGGAGCGTGCGGCGACAAGACGCTCGTCATCTACCCTGGAGGCAGCCACAGCTGCTGCAGGCGAGCCTGGGCCGACGGTACTGAGAAAATCCACCTTGTATGACGAAGTCAACGCTTGGCTCTGGGCCTCGCCTGGAAGCACCGCCCCTCCTTTCTTGGTGATGCCCCCTCACCCTGGGCACTTTGCGACAGCCGGTCGGCCGCAACCACTCCACCGGGGACCCCCTTCCTGCCCACAGGGATCCGCTCCTCATGCTCCCTGTCGATAGATGTCGCAGCAGCGCAAGCAGCTTCTTACCCGTGGTGGTTCGATTTCGGCCACCGCCGGCCGCGTCATGAACGTGCGCATCCCCTCCGGCCATCCCGAAGGTTATCTCGAAGCCTTTGCGACGCTCTATAGCCAGTTCGCCGCCGTCATTCGTGGCGAGGGTGCTGATTACGAGCCCTCTTGCAGCATGGCAGATGGCTCGAAGGCATGCAGTCATCGTTAGCGTCGCGTCGCAGCCGTCGAGCCAGAACGACAGCAGTACCAAGCTCTGGGCCACGACCAATGTACGCAGTATCCCCAACTTCGTGAATGCATGCTATTCTCACATGTTGATATATATATATATATGTCACCATGTATACATGTATATGTGTGTATATATATGTCACCTATACATATGTATCGACATGATAAAGACGCATGAGCTGGTGACCGAGCGTCGAGGAGGCCCTGTGCTGCAGCCGTGCTGGGACGAGATTCTTTTTGCTTGCGCCGTTGCCTCTGCACTCTGATTCTTCTCCGAAAAAGCGGCTTCCGCTGATCAGGTCTTTTTCTTACCTGCAGGAAGCCTTACGCTACGAGAGCCCTGCGCAGCGTCTGCACTACTGGCGAATGCTTCCCTTGGAAGAGCCATCATGAAGCTGGATTGCCAGTGTTGTCAGTACTTTGTTGAGCGAATGTGAAGTAGTTGAGGGGATGAGGGGGTAGCTTGGCAGGCATATGTGGACAAGTTGTGACGTGGCTGTTGAAGCCAGTTGCTTCTGGAAGCTCCGCCAACACAGCATGGACCCCCCGCACACCCTGCGCGCCTGGCAGGTCAGGCGGCACGATGTGCGACGTGCAGGGCTTCGATCAGGCAGGCGTACGTTAGAGAATCTGAAGTGTTTGGCTGGATAGCAGGCTCCATAGCACGGTTGATATCAGAGGGAATGCGTGTGGGAATCCCCAAGCTTGTTGAGCCCCGTACAGTGCAATAGGCGCCCCCGATGTTGTGAATCGTGGTTAAACCAGCCAAGCCCCAAGCATGGAAAACGGCAAAAAGCGGGCAAGGCAATGCATGTCCATAGATGCAAGTATTCTTCGCTTTGTAACGACCTACAGCTCCTGGGTAGAAATGCATTCTGTGTAAGGTTTGTAGACAGGACGCGGTGACAAAACAAGTGTGGTGGACGGGCAATTTTGTTCTTATTATGTTCCAGCTAGATTTGCGATTCGCAAGGGAGTGCTCCGATGGCCGATCAACTGATTTTCTATACCAACCCGATGTCGCGCGGCCAGATTGTCCGCTGGATGCTTGAAGAGGTCGGTGCGCCCTATGAACCGCGCATCCTCGACTATGGCGCGTGACCCAGAGCGGCAGCGCCAGGCGATGTGTCGGCGGTGGGTGCGATCGATTTCAACAATTTGACCGGCTTCGTCAACGAGCCCCGCATCTGGGGCATCGAGGCGGGTTATAAATTCTAGGAATGCTTCCGGTCCGCGCGGCTTTTCCTTTCGTGCGGACCGGCCTTCGCATCCGAATATTTCCATGTTATCATTGGCCTGCAATGATGTGGGAGACGATGATGCCTGGGGCACACAAGGCGGCCGCATGCTCCGACGTGCAGGACTCACGCGTCCCCGAGGCCGAGAAGCGCTTGAAGCTGCCGCTGATTGTGAACGACCTCATCGCCCAAGGGTCCGCCGGCGGCGCCGCGCCCTCCCCCTCAAAGAGACGCCGCCGCGCAAGCTCCTGAGACAGCCACGCCGCGTAGCCGCCGCCGCCGCCGGCGGCGCGCCCCTTTGGCGCCGCACCCTTCTCGCCGTCGGCGCCGACGCCTTCGCCGCCGCCGGCGGCCGCGTCGCCCTCGGCGGCGGCGGCGTCGAGGAACCTGCCCTGCGGCCGGGCAGGATGTCGGGCAGCGGCGCCACCGCGCCGTCCGCCACGCCGAGCGCTCCGCGAGCCTGCGGCCCTTGGGCAGCGGGCTCGTCCCGCGCCACCAGCGCTTCGCGCGCGGCCAGGGAGGCGGCGGTGACGGTAACGAGGTTGACTGCGGTGGCGCCCTTGAACGCGTCGAGCCGGTGCAGCGCCCGCACAGCCACGCTGTGACGCGACCCGCGGCTGACGATGATGAGGAGAGGGGCCGAGTGCGGTTATTTCATGCATCTTCTCAGGGGCAGGTGCCGGCGGGATGGCCTTGGGGTTTGGCTAGCAGGCCTGCTATGCACGCAACGCTGGTGTACAGCATGTAGATACCTGCGGCAGTCCGCCGGCAAGCCAAGTGTTGTCACTTATGGTCTCTCATGAGTTGCAAAAGTAAAAAGTGAATGATGTAGCCTAAAAAGTACCCCGCCGCCAGGCCCACCTATCTCATCTTCGGAACAGGTACCGTCG
>NNCB01000722.1:0-14778 GCA_002317545.1 Scenedesmus quadricauda | reverse complement strand
GTAACGGCTACACCATTACCGGTAAGCGGTACAGCTTTGAGTATTAAAGCTGCCGGGATGACAAATGCTTGGACGATTTGGAGGATAGCAAGCGAGGCTTCATCAAAAGGCCGACCGGGGTCACACCCGGGCCCCCGCGCCGTCAGATGGCCGATAGGCGTCCACCGTCTGCTCGGCGGTCAGGTTGTTGGGATCGAGTTCGCAGAGATAGGTGGCCAGCATGGAATGGCCCGCTCCGCTTGCAGCGCCTACAGGTAGTCGCTGGCCAAGGCATTGGGGCCGCTGCCGGCCTGCAGCCCGACATTCAGCCACGACACCAGCGACAGAGCGCATCCCCGACGACAGCACACCCACGCCGGGCGCGCCGAAGCCGCACGCGCGCGGCGCGGACGCCTGCGCCTGCGCCGTCGGCGGGGCGGCGACGCCGAAATGCCGTCGTTGGCGTTGCGCACGGCCTGGTTCAGGCCGCGGACATTGGCGTCCATGCGGGTCGCGATGGCGAGGCCGGCGGCGTCGTCCTTCGCGCTGTTGATGCGCTTTGCCGCTCGACAGGCGTTCCATCGCCTGCGACTGCGCCTTGCTGGCAACACGCGAGTTATTCTGGGCGCGAAGCGCGTCGGGCTCAAACTGGCCGAGCAGCTGCTGCTGCGGCATGGCCTGCTGCTGCTGCTGCAGCGGCGCCGCCGGCACGCAGGCCGCGAGGCCCGGCGGGGCCAGCCACGGCGCTGTCGCCAGCGCGGTCAGGTCACCTGCGCCGGCGATAGTAGCGACTTCGACGCCGCGGCATAATCGAAATCGTCGCCCAGCGGGTTCGACGAGCCGTTTGGATTGAGGATCTCGGTCGCCAGCATGTCCGGCCACCAATCCTTGTTGGTGCGGCCGAGCAGGCCGCGGACACCGCCCGGCTGTGACGTCAGCAGCTGCGGGCGAGGGGTGGCGGTCGTTATGCAGTCTCGAGTAGCGCATCGTGCGCCGCGGTCGATTCGTTGTTGGGTATCGGATCGTGACGCCGCGGAATGACGGGCGCATGACGTGCGGGCGAGGGGCGGTCGCTGGTAAATGTTGGATTGCGTGGCAGCAGGACCGGCGGTTAGCAGAGTCTGCGGGGCAAGGTAAGGTCAAGGACAATGAATGGACGGGGACCGCGGTGCTCAGCTGGAAACCCGCGCCCGAATGGCTGGTCTATGGGTCGCCGTCGACAGGGTTTCGCAAAGCGAGGCCGGGCTCACGCTAGGCCGCCCGGTGCTCGCCGCCCTCACCTGCCCTTGCGGCACGCGCCGCGCCCGGGGCAGAGCTGGGCAGGCGCGTCTGCGGGGGGCGGCGCGTCGCCACCTCGCCGGCGTGGGCAACGGGGCAGGTGTTCCAGTCGTCGCGGCCGTGGTCTGGGTTGTCGCAGTCGACCACCGAGGCGCTCCAGAAAGGGTATGGGCGCCAATACAGTGCGCCGGCATGGCTGCGCGTGGGGCTAGCCGCCGGTTCATGACATATGCAGCCTTTGCTGCTGGATTGGGGGGAGGGCGAGGGGCAAGTGGCACGTACGCAAGCGGAGGCACGCGGCGCGTGCATTCAATGCAGCGGGCGGGCGGCGCGCAGCAATCCTCGCTGGAAGGCGTCACTGCGCATGGCGCGGGCGGAAGGTTGGCGCGGCGGGCACGCGGCGCACGGGCATGCCGCAGCCGTGAATCGCCGACGCACCACATCTGATGTCCTCCGATATGGCGAAGGTGTGCGCGTGCTTGTTCCGCGACGCGTGGAAAGGCGTATCACGGTAATCGCTGGCGCCTGGGCGCGGTGGTGTATGAGGATCGTGGCAAAGGTGCGCGGGCGCTGCACGATGAGGCCCCCCGCTCCCCTCTGTCAAGGTCGAAAACTGTTGCAGTATTGGTCACCCGCAAATGGCCGAAAAGTGATTAATTGACGAAGTAGGTGTCGCTGAGTCGATCACGTGCGACATGAGGGCGCTCCGGAAGAGTCACCGAGGGGCCAGTGGTTCAGCACCGTCTCGCGACAATGATGCACACAGATCAACCGACACGAGTTTATGGCTTCCCACGCCACCGGAAGGTCCATCCGTGCGCATATGCCGATGGGGCAAACTCTGGCCTTCACGGGAAAGTCACCTGAGCCACACCGGGCTTCTCGCCGATGAAGTCTGGTCAGGAGGAGAGGCCGCGGGGCCCGCCGCTGGTGCATCCCACGATAGCCATGGGGCGGGCGCACAAGGGACTGGATTGTTGCGTGCGAAGTCGGCAAGGGCGGGCCTCGGTACGTTCAAGACAAAATAGATGTATCAGGAGATAGGACTTTGCACATGTGATCGATCGAAACGTGACAGTGGTGATTGTACACAGCGGGTACCCTGGGCGTCGAGGTTGGAGGTGGTCGTCCAGAAAAACCACGGGGACATCCGACAAAAAAGCCAATCCCAGCTTCACGCGCTGCTTCATGCCCGACGAAAAGTGCCGGATCACCTTGTGGCGCGCGCGCGTCAGCTGCACAAAATCTTCAAAGTCGGCGGCCGTGGCGTTGTTTTTCAGGGGCTTGAAACGCCGGTGAAAGTCGACGAGCTCGCGCAGCGTTAACCTGATGTCTGCTCTGGCCGCTAGTGGGCCGCCAGCACAGAGCTTCAACAGTCATTTGTGCATGGCCACCGCCGCTGACATGATGACTTGAGTACAATCAGGATGTGTGTGGGGAGCCTCTCTGAACTTTTGTGAGCTTCTAACCATGGCACACATTAATATGGGCGAAATCACACCTGCGCGCGTGGCCAATTTGCGTTTTGTTTCTCAGGTTGATAAGTTGCTCCGTCGTCGTGACGGCGTGCCAGCAACGCCAGGAGACACTGCTACTCGCACCCAAACTGGGCGCTCCGACTCAATCTGGGGCGGTGCTGCTCGTCGCCGTGTTGCTGGGATCATCAACCTGCCCTCGACGAGCCTTTGGGCGGTGATGGGTCAGGTTCTGCGCGGCTGGCTGTCGAGCCCGGCACGGCTCAAGGCGTTCAACTGGACGATGGCGGCACTGCTCGTCGGATCGCTCGCGCTTCTCATCTGATCCGATTGCAAGTGCGTTCGCACTATGCAACGATCGCGACCGGCTTCCACCGAGTAAGGCCATGGCGCCTGTGCGGCTCGCATTCCAAGGGGCGCGCATGCGAGCCGCCAGGGCTGCCCGCCTGTGCGACCAGCATCTGCATTTGCGAGCGCCTCGCGCCGCCCAGGGCGCCGCACGGACCTTCACCATTCCCATGCTATAGCGCGGCCGCTGCGCCCGTTCGTCGCCGACGCGCTGCGCTGACCACCGCTCCGCCGTCGCGATCATATGCAATCTCAACGTAGCGCCTTCATTCCCGATCTCGGGCAGGCGGCGGCGCCAGCAGCGCAATGCAGCGGCCGTCTGTGCTACCTGGCCCCTCGCCATCCAAAGCGGAAGCTGGCCCTGAAGAGACTTCACAGGGCGCCAGGTGCAACAGCAGTGCCGTGACGTGGGCGTGGTCAGATGTGTGGCGCACAATGCACTGCACGCGCATTCCGCAGTTGGCCGGCGGCAATGGGATGTGCAACTTGAACAGTCGCAGCACATGCGTGGCTGAACGCCCAGCCTGCTGCTGCTGCTGCTGCTGCTGCTGCTGCTGCTGCTGCTGCCGCTCCTGCTTCTGCTGCTGCTGCTGCTGCTGTTGTGGTCGCGGTGGATGCGGCCGCTGCCACTGGCTGTCTGCGGTCGTCGAGCCGGCCACGCTCCCATGCGCCAAAATTACCGCGACGCAGCTACCTCCTTCGTACGCAGCCTCGGCGGTGAGCTCCAGCCGCAGGCGCTCGTCAGCCTGCGAGCATGGGGAGCCGCGCTGGCACTGTTCATGCTGCTGGGGAGCCGGCGGTACTCACGCGTGTGGTGTGCTGCTGCACTTCTGCGGCAGCACGAGGGCCTAGAATCGGGAGGTTTCGGAGACCAATGTCGGCGTTGCGCGGGATACTCAACCCGCCTGCGCCATGCACCCAGACGACAGCAGCGCGTGCGGAGAGTTGCAGCCACGCGCGGCCATCACTATGCGGCCGCCGCGTACAGCGCTCGCCCAAAGCCACGCGCCATGACCAAGAAGAAAAAGGGGGCCGCGATGCCGCCCCATCCGCATGATCGACAGCGAAGCCGATGCGCTCACCAAAGTGTGCTCAGCAACGCGATTCGAATTGTTTGCTGTCGTTTGAAAAAAAGTGTGGTTGCCGTTGCGGGCCGGCAGCGATCCGCAGTCAGACCTCGTCACGCAAAGCCCCACGCTGTCGAGCGCGGCTCGCGCACCCGCCGCCACCAAAGCTTCTGCACCGCTGAAAATGGATCAGCTCGTGGGCAATTCGCAAACGACTCAGCTCCTGGAAATTATTCTTCTCCGACGCGAGATTCGTCGGTAGGTACTTCGTCGGTTTTGGCGATCTGATTGATCCCGATCAGCAGCCCGGCGTCCGACACGGTACCCGCGCTGGTGAAAGCGCCCATCACAAAATACACGTCCGGAAACACGGCCTCCGAATAGAGCGCTTTCAGAAGGATCATGTCAATTATACAACCTGGCTATAGGAATCTTGTTTTTTGATACGTTACAGACTATTCCTTGGCCGGTTGCGCCAGGAGCAGAAGCCGCGGAAGTACGCTTTTATCAAAGTGTTTGGCATCGTGCAATAGTAGCGCATGTCTTTGTCCTGTATCATGCCAGCGGTCGCCATGAGCCCGGATGGGTTCTGGGCGGGTATCAGCCGAAGGCAAGACACATGGCGTGGGTGCGCACCTGCCGCCCGCGCGCCGCGCCCAGGCGACGAGTGTCGTCGACTGCGGGGTAGTTGGTGAAGAGGATATAGCGCTGGAAAACGGCTCGGGGGCGGTGAGGCCGGTGCCTAATGGCGCGGCGCCGAGGCTGAAATCGGTTGGCAGCGCGTCGAGTAGCGCCATGTGGTCGAGCAGCAGGTCGGGCCCATGAAGGGAGAGTTCCGGACAAAGCATTGGGTCAAAACGGGGCTCGTTTCTGGAGGGTAGCTACACCGACATTGCCTCCGTATTTTATGCGCCAGACCAATCATTCCACAGCGGCCGGATGCCGAGGGGTTGGCCGGCCGCCGCTGCTCGACGAGGAAGGGCTGTGCCTGGGGCTGTCGTCGGGAATCAATGTTGCGGGGGCGATGGCGCTGGCCCGGCAGCTTGGCCCCGGTAAATGCATCGCAACCATCCTGTGCGACAGCGGGTTTCGCTATCTTTCGACGCTCTAAACCCGAGTGGCTGGCGAGCAAGGGACTGGCGGAGGCGGGCGCATGACCGACATGCGGATCGACAAGAATGACATCGGCGCCCCGCATTGCCGCCCCGATCAATGATTCGCCACTTCCGCGGCGTCCCAGCTGGCGAAGGAGCGCGCGGCGCATTTCAGGCGTCACCCGCGAAAGGGTCGTGTGCAACCAGCAAAGCTGCAGCCTGCCAGCTGTCACGCTCCTCACAAAAGCATTTCTTCGCCTACAATCAGCGCAACGCACCGTCCTCTCAATTTCCGGCGCTCAAAGCAAAGCCGTAGTGGGCGCAATGTGACGAGCCGCTCCGCCACTGCCAGCGCCGTTTCGTGGCTGCCAAACAGCCGGGCTCAGCGCTGCGAGCCGAGACGGAACTCGGTTATGAAGGTCCTTAGGCACTGCGGGGGGGGGGGGGGTTGCAGACAGTCGAGCTGATCGACCCGACGAAAATGAGAAGAGCGCGATCGCGGTAGTGTGGAACGGGTCGGCCGGAAACAGGAAGAAAACTCTTAAGGCAATACAGGGCCTTACTTGCAAAGCGCTTAAGGAGCCGTATTAAGAAAGAGAGGCGGTGCACTTTGCGTCCGTTTCTCCCTCTCCCCTGCCCTTCGGTCGAAACTCAGGCCGCGACCCTTGCACCCCTCGCGCGCGCCTTGGTGCCGTGCGTATGGGCCGCCTCGATCCAGCCGCGGAACTGTAGCACAAGATGGTTATGAAGCAGGTACGTATAGATGGGATCCCAATCTGAGCTTAAATGAGTTGAAAAGTATAAAGACAAACCTAGGGCTAGTGCTCACCGAACCATGCGTTCGGAAACCAGGGAGGGCACTAATGCGCATACTATTGATGAATATAGCACAGTGAGGGAAAAGGTTTCAACCTATTAGGGGTGTGCGAGCAGAGGCATAGGCGAAAAGCAGCCCGGTACTATGGCGTCCGCAGCCGCGAGGAAGCCCTCAGGTACCTCAACCACGCCGGTGTTGCCGGCTGGTTGAAACTCGGAAGCCTCACGCGGTCAAAAGCAGCGTCGTTGGCATAGCCTCGATGATCGTGAAATGAAACAGTTCGAGAGCTTGAAAACACGAGCTTGGACCGGAAAAGTTAAATAGCAGCTCTTCAAAAGATCAGCCTCCAGTTCCCGCCTACAGTATAGCGCACGCCCAGGCACGCACTCTCGATGTCGTGGCACACCTGGAGCCTCGGCCGGGCCGCCCCAGCGCTGCCCGATGGCGGCGGCGGCAGCGGCACACGCGATGCGCAGGGGTCGTCCGCCGACGCCGGCGTGGGCGGCCGCCATTCAAGCAGCTGCGAAACGGACGGCACGGGCGCGCAGCGGCGCGACGGGGCCAGGGTCTCTCGGGGTCGGCGCCTGCCTGGTGACGACTGAGTGTGCAGGACGCTCCGTGGCGGCGGCGATCTCATCTGCTCGACTCCGGGTCCACAATGGCGCGTCCATCACGTGGCGGCGCGATTGCAGGCCTGATCGACGCCGGCCCACATGCTTACAGGGTCAGCTGCGGCAAACCAGGGCGGCCTGCGCGCTCGCTGATGGGTGCACGAGGCGCCACATGCGACCCTGATAGGCGGTCTGAGCGGTCAATGTTACAAGATCAGCATACGGCTGCTCCAAAAGTACTGGAAAGCTCAGCCCCGTAGCCGTTGTGGTGGCGACCCTTCGCGAATACGGCCCGGATCACGCCCCGCAGGCTATCGTAGCTAAATCCGTCTCGCAGCTGCTTGATCATCTTACGAAATTTCATCGGCTGACCTCGCCTCGAGAAGTGGATCTAATCGACCGGGATCAATGTTGATCTGGCCGGGGCAGACGTCTGCAATCCCTGAACAGCCTAGCGGGGGCGGCGTACGTCGCTGTCGCGGGATAGCTGATAACCTTTAAGTCGGGCTGTCTGCTGTCCGGGCGCGTTGGGCAAAGCAGCAGCGGCGAACCATGCGGCGCATCTTCGGCGCGCCGCAGAAGAAGGAGCCAGCGCCCACGCTGGAACAGGCGGGCGATCGCCTAATCAGACGACGAGATGGTCGAAGTTGACACCGCCAGCATCCGGCTCCGCAGGCCTGCTGACCCCGCACGGCGCCCTCACGGACCCGCAGTCGCGTTGCCGAGGCACGCTGCCGTTGCATGCAAAGCCGCATACCGCATCTTCCCATTGCACGCCAGCCCAAGCAAGCCAGCAACATCTCGGCTCTGGACTTCTGGCTAGATGAGCAGATCCGCGAAGCTGGACCAACCGCTGATGAAGTTCAAGGACCAGAAGAAGACGCGCCCGGGGCCGGGGCAGGAGGCGATCAAGCGGCGCGCCTAGCAGGTGCGAGGCGGTGAAGAGGCATCACACCCGTCGCACCACCGCGTCCGATCACGGTGGCCAGCAGCCGCGGGTCTTGTGCAGCCGCGCAGGGGACGCAGTGGAGGGTCGCCCATGCCGGCGAGGTGCGGCGAGTGCGTCGGTCCCGCGAGCGCCTGCTGGCGCAGCCGCGACGCAACTTCGTCAAGGCAGCCGTGCGGCCGCGCGGTTGCCGGCGATGCCAGATTTGAAGGCCAAGATGAGGTCTCAAGTCCTCGTCAGAGGATGAGCTCTTCTGGGTCGCAACGGGGGATTATGCCCGCGCGATGATTCGTGATTGGATGAAAACGCCAAATCGACGCGAGAGCATCCAGGACACCGTGCAGACCGTGCAGGTGAGGACGGAGGCCCGAGGGGGCATGGGCGCGGACCTACCGTTGTCGTCACCACAGACCTCTCACACCTCTGTTGCGAGACGAGGGTTTGTCCATAGCGGACCCGTGCGGAACGGTGGCGAACGTGTCCAGGCCGATATAGATTGTGCAGGCGCCCTCGAAGGCCGCTGTTTTGAGAGCGATCTGGCCCTGCGTGCGCGCGTACGCGCACACGACATGCGTAAGGGCCCGTGTAGCTCCGCCTCGCGCAGATCGACCTCGACAACACCGTCATCCGCGCGCCGCGCCGACGGGCAATTGTCGACATCGGCCGGCGCCAAGGGCGCCTCTCAGGCACGCAATTGCTGTCGATCGTTCCGCACAAGGTCTGGGTCATCGCCAACTTCAAGGAAGCGCAGACGCGCGACATGGCGGTGGGCCAGCCGGCGCGGTTCCGCGTCGATGCGCTCGGCGGCCCGGGCTGACCGGCCGGTTGAAAATCTGTCGCCCCGCCGGGTCCGAATTTGCGGTGCTCAAGGCCGACAATGCCACCGGCAACTTCGTCAAGGTGGCGCAGCGGATCGCGGTCCGGATCGCGATCGATCGCGCCCGTGCGCGCCGCACATCGCCACCCCGCACATCCACCCAACCCCCAGGACCTCACCAATGACGTCAACGAGATGATGGGGCAGTCGTTTGCCGTCGCCGAGGACGTGGACGAGAGGGCCTCATGGCGAGCTGGACGCGCTGGAGGGGGACATGATGGCGGAGCCAGCGGCGGGGGGAGTGCCCAGCCCTGCAGGTGCGTGGAGCGTGTTCGTACCGGAGAGAGTTTGTGTGGGTGTGTGTGTTTGGGTGTGTGTGTGTGTGTGTGCGCTTGCGTGCGTGCGGGTTCAGGTGTGTTTGTATGGGAGGCAGTTGCAGCTCGATCGGAGGAGCCGGAGGTGGCACTCGCAGAAGCTTGGTCCAGCTCGGGCTGCATGCGGTCTCGGCAGAGGGCCGTCAGGCCCATGGGCGCGGGCGGCGGGGAAAGAACGATCCAGCGGGCATTGAGCCCGGACGCCAGGCGGCTGGCCTCGCGGATAACCTTTTCCGACATTCCATCAGGTCCGGCACAGACCAGGAGCCGCTCGCCCGTGGCCCACGGCCCCTCAATGGCGCTTTGCTTGAGGAGGAACTCGGGCTGCTGGCCATCGCACAGCGCTACCAGTGCGATACCGGCGTGCTGGCGCGCGCCAACGGCATCGCCGCACCGCGCCCTTACGCTGGTCGGCAGGGGCAGTCATTGAACTGGAAGGCCTGCACGGTTCGCGTTGCTGCTCGGGGTCTGCCTATATGCTGCAACTCATAGGTGCTGCATTTATAGCCAAAATTGCTACCCGCGCAATTTGACGCTCTCGGTGCTGCCAAAATTATGACCCGCTGGTCAATCGCCTGATCACGCTGATAGAGAAGCATTATAAAGAAAGGCTGGTAACGCAAGATTATGCGATAAGTGCTACATGTAAGCCCCAGGACGCTCCAGGAACCATGTCAACATGATCCGCATCGATGTTGGTTCCCTGACAGCCCCCACCGTCACGAGTCCCTGTCCGCATACTGTAACAAATGCAGACAAAATCCGACCAAACTGAAACCGGATGAGGCAGGAGTCGACTCTAGGCGATGTGGTTCGAACCAAAACGACACATACTGTGGCGCGACACCTCAGCACGCGCAGCCTGCAGGTTGGGGCCCACGCGGGCCACGGATGCGGCCAAACGCGTTATACGCACCAACGCCACGACTCAGCATGCGACGAATGCTTCACGGCCGGCGAAAAGCTCAAGGTTCGCAGCACCGAGGCAGCCTATGCGATGGTCACGCCCTTCGGCGGCGGCGACAAATCTGAGCTCCGGCAGACTGCTGCAGGCCGTGCGAGCCTGCGCGTTGGTTGCGCTGTCTGAAGCGCTGTCAGCTGACGGAGCACCGGTGGCGGCGCAATCCGCAGCTTGATCGAACCAGCAGGTGCGCTGCGGCGCCATTTCAAGCTGTTGAGAGCCGCTGCAAGGAGAGGTCTGGTCACGTTGCAACTGGCCGCATCACATCAGACAGTGAAGGACGTGCCGCAGCCGCAGGCCCCCGTGGCATTCGGGTTCTGGGAGTCGAGGAAGGATGGGGGCAGAGACCGGAAATGCGTGGCTGCTTGGCGCTGGTGCACGACCTTGAGGTCGAAGGCTAGCCCGCACCCAGATGCTGGTGCGTCACCACCGTCGATCCCGGCGCTAGCCAGCATGACGAAAGGCTGGCGCCGACTGCCAGAAAGACGTCGCGACCCCGGAAACGCAGGGCGCCGCTCGTGCGCTCCGCACCTGGAACGTGAAGCCGCCGCCGATCAGCGCCGCCGAGTAGTCCAGCCGCTGCCGAACGGTACAGCAGGCTCTTGGGGTCGGACACGAGCCGCAGGCCGGACGCGTCGGGGCTGCTGCCGGCGGACAGGAGGGTGTCGTCGGGGCTCAGCTTCTCGGGGGCCTCAAAGTCCATCACGTACGACATGCCGCTGCACCCGCCCTGGTTGTGCGGGGGTTTCGAGGGCACGGCGCGCGGCGCGGTTGCTGCGGGTCGGCCGCTGCGGCGCCGCGGCTGCGGGTGCTGTTTGAAGGACCAGGGAGCTTCAAGGTTGCCGCTGCGTGTGGTAGAGGGGCGCCGATGCGCGGCGCTAAGCGGGCATCGCCGAAGGCGAACGTGCGCGCGCCCTGTCCGAAGACATGCGCACGAAGGTCGCCGCCGACCTCGCAAGGCGATCGCCGAGATAGAGAAATCGGGCGTTCGAGCAGCTTCGACGCCGGTCTTGCTCCCCCGGTGGGGCCGCGGCGGCGGGGGCGGGGAAAGGGAGGAGCGTATGTCGCTAAGGGGTGATGCGCCGCGCCGGCGTGGATCACCAGCTCTTCATGCGGGGAGGGCCGCGGCCGCCGTGCCCGCAAGCAACGCACCGTTCACGCCACCGGCGAGCACGCTGCTTCGCGTGTAACGCCTCTACTAAAACCAAATGGAGTCTGAGAAGCCTCGCGAGCCAGAGTTTTCTGGATCTCCAAAGGTGGCAAACCCACCCGTCTCTCCGCCCGCTCTTGCTAGCCGCGGAGCTGGGTGCCGAGAACTGCATGTTGGCCGTATCACGATGGGTCGTTGCACATGCCGCGCGACCCTCGTCGTGCAGACGAGGCGAGCATCGTGACCGGGCGCAGCTGGACTGTTGCTGTTCTTGTGTGTTGTGTATGCGCAAAATAAAAAGCGACGGAATGATGCCGTAACGCCTCGACCACAGCAGTAACCCGCTCCAAGGTACCTGCTGTGAGCCGCCCGGCGACGCTTTTGCGGCAGTCTTTGGCTCTACCGCTGCAACCGTGGTTGGCGTAGCTGCAATTTCACAGACTTGCGCGAACGGGGCTCCTCAACTTCAGCACACTTGTGGCACCGGCCGCTAAAGCCAGAACGGCGGAGGAACGCTAGTGTAATACGCTTGATCCGGCCGCCCTCCAACCCCCTCCAACCGGTATTTAGAGCAGCTGTGGTGCCTCTCCAGCGATGAGCCCGGTCGCAACCTTTACACCGCCTCGGCACTACCTATTGCAGGCCCCAGGAGCACCGACCTCGAACACCGACAGCAGGCCGCAGCTTCCTTGTCTTCCTGCTGCCGTGTAATACTCAATACCAGCAAGACCAGTTGAAGCATACGCACCAGGGCAGGCTGATATTCTTTTCGAAAGCTCAGACTCAAATCGCACTGTTCCCTTGATGGTAGCGCCGGTCGCCCACATAACAACCCATTAACGCGCTGGATGCTTTTAGGTGGCTTAAGTTGGATGATTACCTGCAAAGAACGCACCGGTAGCGGAAGCGCAATTAAAAAGCGGATTGAGCAAAGCGAAAGGGAGCGAAAGCGCCGGTGTCGACCGGGAGCGCCGCCGAGGCAAAGTCGTTCCAGCCATCGTCACCCCAGTCATCCTCCGCCGGCGGGGCGGGGGGCGGCCGGGTTGTGGCGACCACAGCCTGCTGCTGCTGCTGCTGCTGCTGCTGCTGCTGCTGCTGCTGCTGCTGCTGCTGCTGCTGCTGCTGCTGCTGCTGCGACGGCTTGCCTGCTGCCGCCTCTGCCGTCGCCGGCGCAGGCGCCGCCACCGTCTCTGCAGCCGTCGACACCGGGCCGCCAGCCGCAGCGTCGCCCGCGCCGTACGGGTGCGCCCGCCAATTGTCGATGTCAGGTGGCGGCGCATCCTCTGCGCAACCGTGCGCCGACTTACTTGCTGCGATGAACCCGACCAACTGCGGGTTCGGGGCGCACGCTGGCGGCGCTGGAAGCCGGCCGGGAGCCGCGCCTCCCAGTAGTGGTGCCCCGCAGGTTGGCCGACGCCCATGTACTCGACCTGGTCGGCAGTCAGGTTCGAGATTCGGAGCGGCCTGGGAAATGTGGACGCCCAGGGAGCGGTGCACGCCGCTGCAGGTGAGGCACACGAAGACACCCAGGTTGACGCTGGCCCACGTCGGGTTGCGCGTGCCGCAGTCCGCGCAGCCCCTGTTGCCCTCCTGCTTGGCGAGGAGCGCCAGCTGCTTCTTGTGGCGTTCGTTGTCCTGCTCGCTCACGCCGCGCTTGGCGTTCATCGGTGCGGGCTGTGTGCTGGGTCAGTGCGCAGTTCAGGCGATGCGGGAACCAGCAACGCGCGCGTGCGCACAGGGCGCTGACGTGTGGCGATCCTAGCTACGGAGCGCCAGTACAAGACGATTCCATTTCAATACCAATTGACGACCAATGCCTGGTCTGAAACACCCGCGTCAGACGATAAGGGGAGAGCATGACGACAGACAGCTTACCTTTGGATTTACAGCAACTTTCAGTCGCCCAGGAACGGCCATCGCGTGCTCGAGGAAATGCTTTCGGGTTCTTCTCGGGCGCAAAACTGGTCAGAGCCCGCCTCGTCGGGCGCAATACTGATCGATGGATGCTCGGCACAACGTGGCTATAACCCGCAACAGGACAAATATGAGTTCTGCGGAAAGCCTGCGCTCGCGATCTCTTCATGTCTGTGCCCAGATAGCGCTGCGCGCACGCAGCGGAGCGCATGCCTACTGCGGCTGGGGCATTGCATGCTCTTGCGGATGTGCCGTCCATGCACATCGAATCCTTGTCCGACTCCTTGACATGGAAGCCGGTTCAATCGGATTGTCACAGCCCTTGGAGTGCACGCCTGCAACACGCTGAAAGCGCTGATGCAGATGCAGCAAGAACGTTGCTTTGGCCATGTGGACGAACTCTTTGGGATCAAGGAAGCCATACATAGCATTGCCGGCCGGTTCAGTTCAATGTCAATCACCCGGTCGCCAGACAAAAAAAGGGGCTCCCGAGGGAGCCCCTTTTTGCACTACGTAACGAACTCGATCAGAAACGCTGGGTGTAACGGACGTAAGGCACGCAGAGTTTCAATCACCACGGGTACCGTACAGATAGTAGTCCATTAGTGCTGTCAATAATAGCGCATGCGATTTAATAATGCAAATAAACGTTGTGTTAAGTTCTGTACTTTGCCCCTAAGTGCTCTATTTAAATGCCGCAGTTTTAAAAAAGACATCCATGCCTAAAAATATGTTGATGAAGTTGGGGTGATCTCACTATAACCGCTAATCTTGGGACTGCATGTGGTTAAATAAGACCCAGCCTGCGGTATCGCCCAATCGTTTATTCCCAAGAACAGCCTCGTTACAAACCCCATCAGATGGATATTTTAGACGAATTACGCCACCAACGAAAACCTGTCGGTTGTAAGCCATGAAAATGGCTCAGGCCCTATGGCATTATCCTACTGCGACGCACGTGCTGCCAGCAATACTTCTGTGCAGTAAGTATTATCAGCGAGGATCGCTCATCCGCGCAAAACACAAGCCGAAGGTGGAACGCCTTCATCTCATAGTATATATGCGCGCGTATCAACATGTGGCCCTGCAGGCCAGCATGCTTTCTGGACAGGAAAATTGTGCTTTGAGCAAACCGAACAAATTCTCGACTATTCTGTCGGACTTTACCGCAACCCCGAAACCCATGCCTCGATCCTGATTAATGCCTCGATCCTGATTAAGTTGGCACAGTTGCTGACAGATGGTGTGTCCAATCAAGCGCTCCCGCTCCTGCGCCACGTTGAGGACATGGGTGAGGCAGCCGAGTTACCGGTGAAATTGAAATTGAGTCTAAGGCGTATGCTTTCGACTCAAGCGTCCGAGCCCCAGCGTCTAAAGCATCAGAAGATGTACTTTTCCATCATTGAAGGGCTCGACGATCCTGAGCAGCTTTCACGAGCCGCCTCCGCTTCTCTCAGCAATTCCGTCTAACGGCGCCGCTTCGCGTCAGATACGGGCGTGATTCCGCGCGGGAGGAAGGGGTGATGCCCTTCTGCTTGACCGCTTATTTTGAGGTTCACCGGCAACGGCGGACCGACAGAAAGACAGGAGGCCATCATGGCTAAGAAGATCAGCGGCTATATCAAGCTGCAAGTTCCGGCGGGGACCGCAAACCCCTGGCCGCGGTGCCACACCGTTGGCAGACGGAGCCACTGGGCCGTGCAGCGGCGCCCCAGCGCGCGTGGCGGCCCCGGCGGCGGCGCCTCCGCACCGGCGGCCCGTTACGCATGTATTCGTGCGTGCAGGGCTCCTCAAACGCGCGACTTATGGCCTAGGACGCGGCACATAAGCCGCGTAGACCTGGTGATGCTGTGCATGAAGGGGTAGGCCAGGGCGCAATGTGCGCGCGTGTCGTGCTCACTTCGGCGACATGTGCGTAGCAGGGTCGGTGGACAGGATGCCCCATGC
>NNCB01000721.1:0-14781 GCA_002317545.1 Scenedesmus quadricauda | reverse complement strand
GGCGACGCGTCGCGCGCGTACGCGCGCAAGCACAAGCACACACAGAGTGGACACTCACATACAGTCAGCCCACACTCATACAGACACACACGCACACACACACACACACACACGCAAACACACTCACGCAAACACACACACACACACACGCACGCACGCACACACGTGCGCACACGCACGCACATCACAGGTGCACACACACGTGCGCACACGCACGCACAACACAGGTGCGCACACCCTCCCTACCGGTTCATTAGGATTACGACATAGCTCCTTGAAGGGCCGGTCCCAAAACCTATACGGTCACGGAACCTTGTGGAATGCATCAGCAAAAGCACCAGCAAAAGCATAGCAGAAGCACAGAAAAAGAGGCGGTATCTGCGCTATTATAGATGCCGAGCATGCTTTTGAACTCCAGCTATGCCCGTAAATTAGGCAGGGAATGTGGAACTGTGTTAGAGCACATCCGAAGACTGATGCAGCACATCACTTATGCATTGCATGCGTTAAGGACGCCAATCGTACTCAGCCATAAGCACAAGCGCCGTGCGGCCCTGCCATCCTTGAACGCCAGCTGTTTTCCAAGGGATGCAGCCGGCCGACCGGCGTGCGCAGCACGGCCAGCGTTCGCTCGCTCGCATTGTTGCCAGCGACGCTGAGACCAGCTCATGCACCTGCAAGGCTGCGCTGGCGTAGCCATGAGCTTGTATCCCTCTGCATCTGATGCGCTGTCAAGAACACCCCGCCGATCACAACCAGCCCCAGTACTCTGTCCGGGGCCACACCTGCTCGAGTACCGGCCCAAAACCAACGCGTACGACGCCTTCACGGTACGCGCCTGAGGATTCGAACCTGTACATCGCGATCTGGCACTATCGGCGAGCTCAACAGCATCATGCTGACTACGTGCCCCAACCCTGCGTACGCACGAGCGACTATCAGCACTCACGGCACATGAAACTACCCGCCATCAAGATGATCGCCGAGCAGTCGCGGATCTGTGACTCATCCCCGCACGCTAGTCAAAGCCTCTCACCCTCGATCTCGTACACGTCCAGCCCCACACCACCCAGGTGCCGCTGCGCAGCGAGTCGAGCAGCGCGTCTGCGTGGCGCGGCGGGGCGGAGAGGGCGCCCATGGGCCTGCTGTGTGCTGTGCAGATTGGATGCCTCAAGGGTGGATGTGAAGGGGCTCCACATGGCGGCACACTGCACGGTCTTCAACAGGGCCTAGGATGTTGAGCGTTCAGGAAAACTGCCCGTTGACCGTTGCTCCCAGGGACCACACCCCTGCTTGGCTGGGCGCCAGCTTGAAGCACCCTCGTCCCCGCCCCGCACGCTACGGCGCACGTGCGACTGCTCCCTCCGAGCGCCAGCGCGGCCCGCGTCGCACCCGAGTCGATGAGGCCGCCGCGGCTGACATTGAGGAGGCTGAAGCCGTTCCTTCCACGAAGTCCGTGGTTGTCTGGCGCCGGGGAGGGCGCGCGGGGAGAGCACACATGAAGAAAAATCCCTGCCGGGGTTGTGATATGAGATAACGTATCATATACGGCCGGCGTCAGATAGTGAAAGGGGTGTTGTGAGGGTTTTTCAGAACATTCTCGCATGTTGCCTGCGCAGTTCGGCAGTGGTTCACGTGCAGCCGTTCACGCCACATATCAGGCCTTTGCGTGACAGCACGGTCCGGCGACAGCGCGCGGCTCACATCCGAAGTGGTCGTCGAGGGCAGCAGGGGCACGTCGACGCTTACACGTCAGCCTGCGGCAGGATCTCGTCCCCAGGCGCACGTCCTGGATACGTCCAGCGCCTCGACCTACATTGTTCAATTCGACAACGGCATCGCTTATCATGCGACAAGCATGTGAAAACCCAAAGATTTGAGAGAAGGGCACGAAGCTATCAATGCCTGGTATATCCTTTGCGATCACTGATGGAAGATTTGGATAGCAGCCAGTGCGTTGAGAACAATCACGTCAGCAGCCGGTGCACGTTCGGATGCTTCAGGAGGGGACACATGCAGAAGGTACATGCGAATCGATTCTTGAAAACAGCACGGCTTGGCAGCAGGTTGACGCTGCGAAGCGCGGGGCCAGGTGCCATGTGACGCTGGTCCTTTCGCCGCACGGTTGATGTCGTGCGTTGGGCCCACCTTGGGGTTTGCCTTGAGGTCAGTATGCCAGCACATTCATGCCTATGCCCTGCAAATAACAAAAGTCAGACAAAGACAATGCATCAGTACTGAATGAACGGTGGCAGGGACATCACCGCACGGCAGGTAGCATACCCTCGTGCACTGGGAACGGCTTAAAAGGAGCGTTTTGTCCGCTTAGCGTATGGCTCGGCAGGTTTTTATTACTTTTGAATGCAAGGAATACGGAATAGCCCAGAGAGGCATTTTTTAAGCGGATGAACGATCCATCCTCGATAAAAAACGAATCCGTGGCCGTCAGTCGCCATTGCCAAAACCACCACCCTGGCACACACAGACCCGGTCCCACACCTGTAGTTTGCTGGTGGGTTGAGGCGCACACGCCCGCTGAGGGTGTTGGCCACACCACAGCACACAAAAACGAGCATCAGGGATTGAGGTTGCTGGTCTTGCACTGGTAGAAGAATCCCCCACCTGGACATATACGCGCCGCCTCGCCCCAATTGCGCCCGTACCCTGACGCCCGAAGTTGCCCCCGACCTGAAGAGGTGCCGATGGTATGCAGTGATGGTCACAAGTAAGCGCACGACGTGCATTCAAGGCTTGAATCGGCGGCGTATTGCCCTACCACCTGTGTGATGGGCGGGACGCCGCAGCTGTACGGACAACCCTGAGTAGCGAGGGCGCCAGCAGTCATCGCGAGGGTTGGTCGCCTCACCTGGCGCCCGACCAAGCCGATGAAGCGGCCCTGCAGCACCCGCGACGCCGCAGGCACCAGGTGCCTGCAGACAGCGCGAGGGAAACAGTGTCCGTCCAGCTGATTGCACGTGTGTGGTCGGCTGAGGGGGTACGGGGGCAGCTCGAGCCTTTGGACACTGCTCGCAAGTGCAGGAATCGTCCAAGAGCAGCGCTCACGCTCTCAAAGGGGGGAAGTAGCGAACTGGTTTGGTCCGAACGTCCGCGACGTAATCGCAGAGTCCAAGGCCACTTGAGGTTATATGGTCAAGCCACACGGATCATTAGTACTGGTTAGCTCAACACATTGCTGTGCTTACACACCCAGCCTATCAACCACCTAGTCTTGATTAAGAGGGCTGATCAGCAGCGCCAAACATAAAGCGCCCAGCTTGCTCCGCCACAGAGGTGGGGGAGTAGGCGTGACACGTGCTATCTGTGTGTTTGGTTCAAGGCGGGGGCGCAGGGTTGCAAGTGCGCTTGCATTATGAGACCACCGTCGGCGCTGTAGGTCGTAGCCGTAGGTCCCAAAGCGCCGGTGTCCAGCAGGAGGAGATGATCACAATAGCTCAGGTTCGGCCATGTCTGCCGGCTCTCCTTGTCAGGCGCGAGCAGGCCCCGGCCGAGCCGTGTTGTTGGCTGTGGTGCAGCAATAGACACCGTGTCGTTCCGGAGGCGCGGGCTGCCTTTTCGGCTTTCGTCAGAAGCGCAGCCGAATTTGATCATGACAGTCCCTGGCCTCGTGAATTAATACAAATATTTTGTAAATAATCATTTCGGTTTCAGGGTTCGCCGCAAACTATATTGCGGAATCTACGCCATGACCCATCTCACCCTGATGCCCTCTTCCCTCGGCGGCCAGCTCGAGCCAGTCATACCCCGCACAGCGATTGCCAAAACTCGACGCCCGTCCCGCAGGGCGCGACCGTCCTGCAGGCTTGCGAGATGGCGGGGAAGGAAATTCCGCGCTTCTGTTAGCCATGAGTCACGCGGATCGCGGCGGCCTCATTCCGCCTCGTCTCGCCTGGTCTCATCTTGTCTGAGTTAGACCGGGCCAGGGCGCGACGGAGTCCACTACCAGCGATGGCGGAATGCAGCCTCGATTGCCAGGCCAACTGCGCGCGACCAAGCTTGAGGGGACCGCCGCCATTCTGCCAATGAGCAGGGATACACTGGTATCGCGCCGTTGCGTCGCGTATATCGTTCACGAACAGGGTCACCGCCTCGCAGCCGGCGGCGATCAGGGCCGACTCCGGGTCTAGGCGCGATGGGAGAGGGTGATTTGTTCTCAGGTGGTTGAGGTAGGTGCCGTGGGGATGCTCATGTGTGGCAGTTCCGTCACCTTGGCGCAACTTCAAGGTGTGCATCTTGCTCGTTGCTTGATGAGCCTGGCCGACATGTTGCGAACACGCGCGCATGGCTCGAGGTTGGCTGGAGCCGGCCGCCAACCTTATGACGCATGGTGGTTTCCTTGTCGCTGCAAGCAGCTGCCTTTCGAACGCACGGGCCCTGTCACCCGCACGCATGCCGGCGGTGGCCGTGGGTTTGGCACAGGGCGGATGGGTGGTGCTGCCTTGGCGCGCACACCTCTGTGAAACGCACGTTATGGATGCCCTCCTGCACTAAGACGGCTGATGAAGTACTTCTGCAACTGTTGGCTGTCAAACGGCCGTGGGTAGCAAAGGGATTTTGCCTATTAGACTCGTTTCGAAATTTTCATAGCCCCAGTTTATTCATGACGATGCAGGCGGCCCAATTGCCGTTCGGACGATATATAGCCCGTCATATCGGTGACGGAGCTACCCTCGATCTCCATGGTGCCGTCCTGATCGCCACGCGGCCTGCCGCCTCACGCCGCTGCTACTGTCGTGCGGCACCCTGCTCAGGATTCCGACAAGGAGCCGAAGCCAGCTTCCAGTGGGCCATTGGCCTGCGTGATCCCCAGCCGATCCGTGCTTTTGTTCCATCGAGGAGCCTTGAGCGACAGGCGTTAGATATCGATCGCGGCAGCCTTGCCGACGTGGAACTTGTTGCCTAATGTGTGCAGAAATGAGAGGATCCCTGTCCAATCTCGAAAGGTGGTGGGCAAGAAGACTTTTACTCCCTGGCACATTGCAGGTTGCGTGCTTGATTGTATAATTGTATGTTTTGGCCTGAGTGCATGTGTGATGCGAGTGCTTGCGAGAACTGGTTGGCCATGGCGAGCCAGTCGGCCCCGTCTGACCTTGCTCACCATAGGGCTTTGCAGAGAAAGCCATTATCCTCGGCTCGCTCGCGCCGCAGCAGCCGCCGTGCATCTGTGGCTCCCGGCGTGAGCTGCGCACGGCATGTAGCCGGGACGCCGCGGCGGCACGTCGTGGGCTGCGAGACAAGGGCGTCGACCGCAGTCCCGGGTGCCGCCCTTCTGGGCTCGAGATGATAAGAATGTCACGCATTTCGGCCAGCATCAGGACCGAGAGCGGATAGTAGATCATAGGCTTGTCGTAGATCGGCAAAAGTTGCTTGTTGATCGCCAGCGTTGCCGGATGGAGCCTGCTGCCAGCGCCGCCGGCGAGGATTATCCCTTTCATGTGCTAAATCTCTCTTTTTTGGGCAATTATCGCATCAACCGCCGCATGCATTTTGGGTGAATATTTCACGAAGTACGCCTCTATAAAAACAGCGATGTGCGCACCTGAGCTTCAGATCACAAATTCGCTTTGCGTGATAGCGCTTCCAGATCCACGAGGCGATCGATGTCCTGATACCAGACACATGCATGATTCGACTACCGGCGCAGCACTGCGGGCAGCAGCTGGGCATCGTGCTGCACCACAGCCGACGGATAAAATCGATTGTTGTGCCAGCACAACACCGCATCGAGTCCGAGCTGGTCTAACTCCTGCATCAGGCCTCTGAAAGTGTGAGGCTACAGTCACGACATTATAACCAATTTAATTTTTGCTCTTGTGCCAGCCTGCTCGTCTCTGCGGCCGCCGCTGCCGAAGCCGCCGCCGGCCGCAGAGGAGAGGCCGCCTTCCTCATTCCAGCACTAGAGTCTGCGGGGGCGTCGCCGGCATGGTGCTGCACAGGCTGCGATAGGTCCGCTCATGTCTCACGCCACGCTGCATGCGGCGGCGGCGGCCGTGCTGGCAGGCGCGCTGGCAGACGCGCTGGCAGATGCGCTGGCTGACGCGCTGGCAGTGGCCGACACTGTCCGCACGTGCTTTTCACAATTCCTTCCATCACAACCAAGCGTCTTCCCGCTGCCGCCGCCACGTTGCTGCCAGGTGGGGCTGATGCTGGCGCCGCTCGCGATCCGCGCACGCTTCGCCCGATGCCGACCGGTTCGACCCGTCCGCACCGATGGGCGCACATTTCAATCACACTGCCAGCCAGTGGACCATGACCCCCATGGGTGCTCTGATACCTGGCAGCGGGTCGTCGGGACGAGTCCCCGCTTGCCCTGGTGCAGGACCGGTGGGCACGCTTTCGAAGCTCGCACTGCAGAGCTTGCTGCCTTCAGATGCGCCGCCACCACTGTTGCGGGAGCCGCGGCCGCGCCGCTGCCGTGGCGGTCGCTGGCGAGCCCGGAGGTGCTTAGCAAGGTGCATTGCAATGCCTAGAGATAGGGATTGGTCCCGAGAAACTCTGTATGGGACAATAGAAACCCGCGTGGGCCACACGCGAACCGGACATCACACATGGACGTGCAGACGCGTCCAGCTGCGCCCGAGGGGCAACCGTCGCTGCGTGCGCTGCGGCGGCTCGCGCAGTGAAAACTGGGGAGACCTGGAGCGCCGCTTCACAGGCGTCGACTTGTCACCTGTACTGCTCTGGACATCATGTGACAAGTCAACGTCGGTGAAGCGTAGCACCGCAATTAAAAAAGATTACCACGCGCTTAAGCTCATCGCTTTGACGAGCCTTGGATGCCACGTTGTAGCAGGTTTTATTTTTAAACTGCGCAGGGGATGCAAAGCTGACTGCACAGACAGGATCCAATGCGTTTAGATAACGGCGCCTGCGTAGAACATACTAAGTCTGATGGTCAGCCTCCTGACAATTCATTATCCGTGGGGCAATCGGTAGGTAGGCAGCAATACCAAAAAGCATACAGCTAAGCCTCTTGGCAACAGCAAGCTGAAGGTGGGAGGGCTGCTCTCATTTCCCGGTAGAGTCGTTGCGTTCGACCGAGATTCATGATGCCGAGCGTAGCGAGATAATCGGTCTCCTTGGCCCAACACCGGTGGCTGTCGATGAAGTCATTCGCCAGTCCGGTCACCCGGCAGCGGCGGTGCAGCTCATCCTGCTTGAACTCGAGCTGGCTGGTCGGCTGGAACGTCACGCCGGTTCACGCGTCAGCTCAGTCTGACCGCCTGATCAGGGAACGTAACGCTGCCACTCGAATCCGTTGGCGATCGCCAGCCGTGCTAGCGCCCACTGCTCAGCAGCCATGAGAGCCGTCCAGCAAACCTCACGCATACAAGATCGACAACTCTGGTTGCAGCCGAAATCAGATACCGCAACTTTCATCCCGGGCCGACTCTCCAGGCCGTTTACCCACGTCCGTGACCACAAATGCTTACGGTTTATATAATCTCGGCATTGGTGCAGGCACCCCGCTCAGCGGGGATTTCGCACATTACCATAAACTGGGGTGCGGCCGACCGCTACATAAAAGTAGAAATGGATCCTGCCGGGGGATACCAGCTATACCGACCTCGGTCACTAATAAACTGATGAGTGGCCCGGCGTATGACTCATCAGTCACGGCGACGGCAGCACCGGCTCCAATACGTTCCGCTGCGCAGATCGCCGCGAGGACCGGGGTGGCAGCCTCAAAGTTGTTCCATTAAAAGACGATGGCACATTAGACCTGGCGGTGCTGGAAAAGTTGATCAGTCCGCGCACTAAGCTCATTGCCTTTACCTGGGTAAGCAATACGCTTTGCGCCGTCGACCAGGTAGCCCGCGTCGCGCGTGTGCGCTGCCGTTCGCGGTCCTCAGTCCGAGGAGCATCGGGTCGGCGGCACCTGCGTGATCCGCGGCTGCGTGCCCAAGAAACTGCTCGTTTACGGCGCCCATTTCGCCGAGGACCTGAAGGATGCCCGCCAGTTCGGCTGGGACGTTCCCGACTGCAAGTTCGACTGGGACCGGCTGCGAGACAATGTCTCTCGCCGAAGTCACGCGGCTGAAGGCCTCTATGGCAGACGCTCGAGCTGGATTGCCCGAGTCCGGATCGAGCTGTCGGTAGAACCGACCAAGGCCGACCAGGAACGTATGGGCATCGCGCTCAACCGCCTGGACGCCGGAGGAACCTCGTCGGCATGCGACGACCTGCAATGGGCCGAGTTCATGGAGGCAAAGTGCACGGGCTTCTGAGGCTCAGCCTCACATCTCCGACACACTTGCCAACGAAAGCCACCAAGCTGGCCCCTACATTCCAAGGGAAATATCCGTTTCGGATTGTTCCCTGAGCGGTAGGGTTTGCATCGTGTGCCCGCGGTTGTGCTCATCGGCTTCAATGATTTTGGCGCGATTGGAGATGAAACCACGACAGGGCACAATTCGACCAAGCGCCCTTTTCGATCATTCTCACTTTGATCAAGTGGTTCTGATGGATGGCATCAGGAATTTCGTTTCTCCAGACCGCCATGCGTCCTATTTGGTCCTTGCTCCCGTTACCCTCAACAACCAAAAGGTCGAGGTTTTCGAGCAGCACCCGGGCACACTCGGCTTCCGTGACGCCAGCGAGATGAACATCTTCGAGCTCCAGTCGATTCTGATAAACATTGGCGACCCGGAGCATGGGTCTGCGGAGTGGAAGCTCTGCGGACATGGGCAGAGGGGTCTGTAGACTGCGGGGGATTTGTTGCAAAAGGGGGGCAGATGCTCGCAGTTGGTGCGTTCCCCATAGTGCATGGCAGCACTTGGCGTTCGGGTCCAAGGCTGGAAATTCGCCTGTTCGATGGTTCCAACTCAATTCGGGTTTCAACTCAGTCCAAACGTGTTGGGCAGTTGATGCTGCCACCTCCCGGTCTGTGAGGCACCATGCTTTTGTCGTCACCCAGCTTCTCGCGTCTAAGCCAAGTGCGCCTCGTGCTTGCTCAAACACACCAAACTCCGTTTCGCACCCCGCCCCCCTCAGCGCCGATCGGATACTCATCGCCACCGGCGGCTGGCACGCACGTCCCCGAATTTCCGGGCAGCCGAACATGCATCCTTCAGACAATGTGAAACAATAGCTAACTGATGAGACATAATATCAACCAAGATTATATCAAGAATTATATTCAGAGCGTACCACTGGACGTAAATCACAATTACTGACAATTGTCGTCCTGTGGATGTTTTTGCTAACATGCGTTCGTGCTCTGGGCTTGGCTGCCTCAACCCTCCAGGATGCCTGCTGAGGACAAATGCAGCCGCTGCCTGCAGTTCACACCCTACAATTGCAATCTGGCAGCCATCTGCGCGCTGTAGCCCCCCCCCCCTGCGCATGCACGCACGATCAATGCAGCCCCCCGATCCGCACGTGGCCAACCTGGTCTCTTGATCGCCCGTCGCGATGACGATATAATTGTCGGCGGCGGTTTTGCGTGACGCCGAAGCCGATGTCGGCCTCCTTGTAGAGCAATTTGTCCTCGGCGACCGCGGGTGCCAAGCTTGTGCAGCCGGACATTGTCGTGCGCATTCGGCGCAGGCAGAGGATCGCGGTGGTGGGGGCCATGGCGGGCCCAGGAGCCGGGAACGGGCATGCTGGGGCCCTTCGCTGATGGAACCTGCGCTGCACCGCCACCCGCTGCTTTGACCCTGGCCAACATCACGGTGACATCACGCTTGCACTGCTCCTGGCAGGGTCGAGTTTGCTGGCATGTTCAGCCGCCTGGGTGCCGAGGTCCACGTCATCGCCCGCGGCCCCCTGCCCCTGGCGCCGCGCTTCGATAAGGAGGTGGGCGGCAGCGCGTTCTTCCACAGATTTGTCTTAGCACGCTTACAGGGCTGAACCGATGGCATGTGTTCGGTTTCACTCTGGACTCGGATGACTGCCGGCTTTGTCGCCCATCTGCGCCTCCCATCACACGCCTTTGCACACTTGGATGCAATGACCTCGCGGTCAGAAACCTAGACCGCATCCGCAAACTGTCCGGGCACTCATCTGAACGTTGACACCCCTCCTTCCTCCCCACCTTCCCCAACCCCGACTCAACTGGTCGCGTTTGCCGGTCTGCCAGTTTGCATTGGATCAGTACCGAGCCGCAGGCATCCACATGCACATGGACTGCAGCCCAGTGGAGGTCACCCGCCGGCCTGGTGACGCCACCGCCCCCGACGCCGCGCGCGCCGGCGCGGACGCGGACGCAGCCACCAACAGCGGCGGCGGCGCGGCCGCCGCGGCGCCTCGGCGCACGCTGAGCGTGCGGGTGCAGAGGCAGCCGCCGAGGGGGAGTGACGGGCAGTCGGAGCGGCAGGGCGAGGAGTTTGTGATCGAAGGGTGCGACGAAGTGGTGCTAGCTGTGAGCCGCGGCGGCAAGGCCTCGGCCCCGGGCTGAAGTACGCCTGCGTGTAGTGCCGTGATAACTGGGTGATAACCGTACATTTGTGATGGACTTGTGGTTGAAGTGTCCGCCGGGTATTGCCCGTTTTGGTCTTAAACTCCGCCACGTTTTGTTGCAGCTCGAAGAGGCTGTCGATGAGCGTGTTAGAGCAGCGCCATTACCCAGCGCACAGCCTCCACTCGCCGACGTTCCAGCTCGGCACGCCTTCGTCCAGCGAGTAGGCATTGACCATCTCCCCGCCCGCGTGCCGCACGTGGCGCCTGCCACCCGTGCTGGACTCGCAGGCCCCAGGGCGGAGTGGTGGTCGACGAGTTGAGCCGCACCAGCGTCACCTCCATCTGGGCCATCGGCGACGTGAGCGGCGACACACCTGCGCCCAGGTGACCCACATTGCGATGTCGTCAAGGGCTGGAGCACCACCGACACACCGCTGCGTCCCGCTGCAAGCCAACTTGCCGAAAATGTGTTGCCAGCTGCAAATGCAACCAGCTCATCCGCCCAACCTCCGGCGCCCAACCGCTTCACCTGGCTACCTGTCCAAACCATCGCAGGTGACGGGGCGCATCGCGCTGACACCGGTCGCCACGATGCAGGACACGCCCTCGCGCACACAATCACGGGTCGGATGAGCCACGGCTAGCTCGATGCTCCTATCTGCACGCCGCAGCTGCGTCTTCGAGCTACGCCGCTCATGCCTATCAAGCCTTGTTGCCGAAAGGGTTGATGCTTTACTCGCACTGCGGCTGCTGAGTTCAAGCAGGCAGCGCGTGGCTGAGCAGCCGCCACGCCCAGCCAAACCACCTGCTCAAGAGCGTCGACCTGCCTTTTCCTCGGTCTCGCGATGACAGGCGGGCAAGACGCTTGTCGATGCCGTCGCCGAAGGTCCGCAGGCCGTCTTCTCGCGGCCCTTCACGATCGAGAATGAACAGATGACGCCGTCGATGAAGATCCGCCGCCATATCCTGCGGCAGGTCTACGAAGACAAGATCGCGGCTCTTTACAGGGCGTGATCATCAGAGCAGGCGGGGGTGCGACCCGAAGAGCTCGGCGCAAACCGGACCCCGCCTGCGACTGAACCCACGGCTCAGCCTTTGTCCCCCGCCGGTTTGCGATAGGGGACGAACTCACCGAAAACGCATGTCGGTCCGCGACCTGTTCGACCAGATGGATCATAAATCGCCCGCAGGTACTGACGGATGAACTGGCGGCCGAGAAGTCCCCCGAGTCGCCGTCTTCTCGGTCGCCCCATTGCGACCCGATGACGGTAACATTTGCCATGATGCTGTCCTGCTGAACCGGACCCAGGAACGACCAGCGCGGGTCCGGCGCGGCCTTAGCGGATTTGGCCGTCGAGGCAAGCGCGCTGGGATGAATTTGCGACATTTGCGGGTCAAGGACGACCTGCGCCGGGGGGCGATGGAGGTGTGGATATGAACAAGCGCTATTAGGTGGGACGCTGTTGTTTGAGCGGTGACGGCGGTTTTGTGTCGCTTGCTGCATATGTGTGCATGCGTGGGGGTGGTGAGAGCTGTGCGGGGGGCGCCCATCTCATGGCAAGTTCGTGAGGCTCAGCGCCGAGAGCGCCGCTCTGCGCTTGTCAGAGCTGCAGGGCTGGATGGGTGATGGAGCGGGGAACTGATGCGTGTGTGCCGTTTTATATTTTGTGCGTTGGATTAATCGTTTAATTAACCCACGCACCTCACGCGCTTCACGGGCATTAACTGACGTCATACCCTTTGCCAGGGCTTTGCCGTGGCCCTCAAGGCGGGTGCACAAGGCGCAGTTCGACTCTACCGTGGGCGTCCACCGAACCGCCTCGGAGGCGCTGGTGCAAATGAAGGGCCCACCCACGCGCGTGGTCGGGAGCGCCGCCCGCGACGGCAGCGGCACAGGGAAGGGGCAGGGTTCGAGAAGGGCGAGCCGGCACGCGCTGGAGGCGCTCGCGGCGGGGAGGCTGCGTCTGCGGGGTGATTTCCTGCGGCGGCACGCCACAAATCGGCGGGGTCATGGCTGAGACGTGGCCTTTACCGTGCAGCTCCATTCTGCGTGGGACAGGCGGGGAGCAGGCCCTGCATGTACCTTGGTCACCAGCAACTGCTGCTAAATCCTGCTCGATGACTCAATTATTTGAAATATGATTTTTGTAATGGATTATATAATTGAAGAGGTGTTACCGGTACAGGCTGCAAATGACAAACCAGAATTTGACCTGAACCTGAACCTGGACCAGCTAATTGCCTGGTGGGCGGCTGATGAAGCACAAAATACCGTTAGGCCCAGATGTAACCAGTTGTATGCAAGGGTGGATAATGGACCGCCACCTGCAGCATTGGGGCATTTGCAAAGTAAGTACAAAAACCTGTAGCTACAGGTATTTATACTGTTAAAAATATGTTAATGGAGGAAATGCAATGTAGCCTTGTTTTTTACCTCTATATACCTGCTCGCCGTCGCCTAGCGGCAACAGGTGACATGTTGCTTCTCGCTCGGCGGGTCCAATGAACGCAGGATCAAATTATGATTGCGAGATGATGATAGCAATTGAACTTACTCCGCTTGCGAGCTTGTTCCGGCCAGCCGTATGCTACACATTCGGCCAACCCTCATCCGCTGAGTTCCACACTATATACGCACATGCATATCGACAAAGGTGCCGTAGCCATACTCAAATTGCTGAGGGATGGCCCCGAAGAAGGCCCCAAAGCGTCAGCTGCGTGCCGCCAAGCCCGCACCGCGCGGCCGCCGCGGCCTGTCGGCAAGCCAGTGGTTTGCACCAGCGACGGACGAGGCCTACCAACCTGAGGCCAACGCCTTCGACCAGAAAGGCGTTCACGGCGTCCGAACCCCGGACGGCCGCGCCACTTATGGCTTCGCCACGAATAACCGGAAGCGGCGTCGGCTATATCTTCATGGGCAAGGGCGAACGCGGCGAGGCGCCGGCGCTGTCGGACGGTTCGGGGGGCAGCAGCAGCGACGATCCCGACGAAACCCTGAGCCAGCGGCGCCAGCGGCTGTTTTGGCGCAGCCCGCGTCCCCCGCGGCCGCGCCGCGACGCGCCCCTGCCGCTGCCGCCGCCGCAGCGGTTCGACCGTGGAGTTTGCCGCTCTGCCTCGAACGTGCTTTCGCAACTTCGCCTTGGATGTCCTTGTAGCCAGGTGGAATCTTTTTGGCGTAGCGGTCGTCGCCCTCTTGCCTGATCGGCCGATGGTCTTGTTTGTGACGCGGTGATGGATACGATCCGGCCGGGTTCACCGAACTGAAGTTCAGTGGTAACCGCTCGACGAAATTCAGTGCCGCTGCGATCGATCGCAGGTGTTCCAGCTCGCCGACCACCTGCGGAAGGAAGCCGAGAAACGCCTGCCCGAGGGCGAACGGCTTGAAGTCACCATCAACGACATCGATCGCGCGGGACGTTACGAGCCGGGTCGCGGCATCCACATGGATTCGATCCGGATCATGCGCGACCTCCAGCCGTCGATGGGCCTAGGTGTGCGGCGGCACCACTGACGCGGCCTGTGACGATTGCTGTTTAATCTGGGGCAGCGGCTGGCTGCCTGGTGCATGCGTGCTGCGCCCACGGCAGGGTCCTCACGGCGGCTCGTTTGTTGCGTGCGTGAGGGCGGGGCGATTGCCGCACAGCAGCAGATTATGAGAGCAGCTGCTGTTCCGCGAGCCTACATGGCCTGAATCTCAATTCAAACAAAGCTGTTACAGCTGATCATGAACATACGCCGCAAGCACCCTGTCCAAGTCGGCCACTCTTGTTCAACCCTTGTCTATTTGTTTCTTGTGCCATCTCTCACATGCACTGGAAGACCTTACGGTGGGCCAAATTCCCCCTCCCGGCGCCGGCCTGTTGCTGACGGCCGGAGGCTGACGAGGACGACGGCGATGCGCAGCGCAGCCTGGACGCAGGCACAAGCGCGGAGGCGCTATCTTCGTCGCGCGGCACTGCCCCCGGATCAGAATGGCTACATGGGCGAACCTGCGTTTCGAGATATCGGGCGCTTGCGCCCGACGCACTGTGAATGCGTGGGGTTCGGTTACGAGCTGTTGTGCTTGCAATGTGGTGTGTGTGTGTGTGTGTGTGCGTGTGTGTGCACGCGTGCGCGCGTGCGCGCGGGCATGTGCGCACGCACATATGTGCACATATGTGCATATGTGTGCAGTGTGTGTGTATGTGTGTGTGCGCAAGCGGAGAAGCCAGGTTATTTTCTCTGAAGGGTTGTGCGCTGCGATGCGTCGATGACTGATTGCCCACAGCAGCCGCGCCCGCTGTCGTCGACAGCACCGCCGGCGACTCGCCCGCCTCCCGAAATGACACCCCCCAAAACCCCATCACCCACGGCAGCAAGAAC
>NNCB01000720.1:0-14788 GCA_002317545.1 Scenedesmus quadricauda | reverse complement strand
GGCCGAGGGCGACGCGCGCGGACGAACTCGAGGAAGCGGCCGAGGCGAGGGATGAGGCGCAGCAGGAGGAGCAGGCCGCCACGATGCGGCTGCGCGAGCAGGCCGCCGCGTCGGACCGCCTGCAGCAGCGGCTGCTGGCGGCGGAGCAGCGGGCGGAGGAGCTCGCCGGGCGCCTCGCGATGGCGGACGCGGCGGCGTCGGCAGCGGCGCACGGGGATGGCAGCGCCGGGGCCGCCGCCGAGGAGGCGGCGCGGCGGGCGGCGGTGCTTGAAGGAACGGTCGAGCAGCTGCAAAGGGAGTTGCAGGTGGAGCGGGCGCGCGCGGAAGAAGCTTCCACCCAGCTGCAGGAGGCGCGCGTCGCGGCCGCCACGCTCCTGCAGGAGTCGCAGGCCGCCGCAGACCTGCAGCAGCAGCTGGAGGAGCTGCGGCATGCGCTGGCGCAGGAGCAGCGACTTGCGCATGCAGCCGCTGCGGAAGTTGAGCAGGCGCGGGCCGCGGCCGATGCGCTACGCGCAGAGAATGAGGCCGACACCGAGCGGCTGGCCGCAGTGCTGCGCGAGGCGCAGATCGCGGAGCAGCAGCTCGCGGAACAGGCCGCCGTTGTGGAGGAGCTGCAGCAGCGGGTGTCTGCAGCGGAGCAGCGGGCGTCTGACCTGGCAGGCCGTTCGGAAGCTGCCGATGCCGCTTTGGCCGCCGCCGCAGACGAGCAGCGCGGCGCGCGCGCGGCGGCGGAGGACGCGGCGCGCCGCGCGGAGCAGCTGCAGCAGCGGGTGGACGAGTTGGAACGGGCCTTGGCCGACCAGCGCGCGCGCGCGGACGAGGCGGCTTTGCTGGCAGGGCAGGCCGAGGGCGCAGCGGACCTGGAGCAAGCGCTGCAGGCCGAGCGCGCGCGCGCGGACGCGGCCGGCGCGCAGCTGGAGCAGGCGCAGGCTGCCGCGGCGGCCGCCGCCGCGCAGGCGGCGTCGCGGATGGAGGTGGCATTGCCAAATTCATGGCGATGAGGCCAAAGCGGAGAAGCTGCAGCAGGCGCTGGAGCAGGCCGAGCAGCAGGCAGAGGGCGAGCGGCGGCGCGCCGAGTCGCTGGGGGCGCAGCTGCGCGAGCAGGAGGCCGCCGCGGCGGCCGAGGCGTCGCAGGAGGCGCGGCGGGCGGAGGCGGCGGCCGCAGACGCGGAGGATGCGCGCAGGCAGGCGGGGCGGCTGCAGCAGGCGATGGAAGCCGAGCGGGCGCGCGCGGACGAGGAGGCCGCGCGCGCGGACGCGGTCGCTGCGCAGCTGTCGCAGCAGCGAGAGGCGGCGGCCGGCGCCGCGGCGCAGGCGGCCGCGGCTGTGGAGCGGCTGGGCCGAGAGCTAGCGCGGCGCAGGATGAGCAGGCGCAGCTGCGGGCGGCTGCCGCCGAAGCAGAGCGCTTGGGGCGCGACGTGGAAGCGCTCAGGGCGGACGTGGCGGCGGCGCGCGAGGCCGCGGCGCACGTCGAGACGCAGCACCAGCAGGCAGCGGCCTCTGCCGGCGCGAGTGAGGGGCTGCAAGCCGAGCTGGACGCGGCGCTGCAGCAGCTGGCCGACGCGCGCGCGGCCGCGGCGCTCGCGGCGCGCGAGAGAGAGGCGGCCGCGGAGGGGGAGCGCGCGGCGCGGCAGGCGCTGGCCGAGGCGCGGGCGGCGGCGGGAAGGGTCGAGCGGAGGCGGCCGAGCGGAACAGGCGCTTCTTGTCGCTGCAGCGGAGAATAAGGCGACTGAGGAGCAGGTGCGGTCGGAGGGGACCGCCAGGGGTCAGCGGGGCGGCGTGCCGCGTCACAGGCAGCGTTGATGCTGGATGTTCTGTAGCACGACGCTGATTATCCGCCAAACATATGGAATTACCTACTACAATCTCCACACAATATCCACAAAATGCCAATAAAGAATAGATAGGTTAAAAGCAACTGCCTTTGTTGGGGTGGTGCTAGGCATACGGCAAACGACTGACGAGTCGACTCCCTACCCCAATAACGCACACCCCTTGCGCGCGCCCCCGACCAGCTGCGGTCCCAGTTGGCGAGGTCACGGGCCAGCTGGAGGGTTACGAGGCTGACGTTGCCGCTTCGTCCGAAAAGGGATAGACGGCACCGCTGATGCCGAGGTGCACTCGCACATCGCGCGTTCAAAAGCACCTCGCAGCGACACGCCCTCATAGCGTCGCGCGAATATGTCAACGAGCATGGCTTATGTGGGAGCAGAATCGACGTTGGCGCGCAAGCGTCAATATTATGTTTTGCTGCGCACAGTAGCCGAATTTCACACCACCACATCCTCCTTGCTGCGGGCAGAAAAGCCATGGCCGCCTCATGCACCCCCGCGCCGCCATCCCCACGACCCCTGGCAGGTCGCGCGCCAGGAGGCGGCCGGCCTGGGTCGCCAGGTGTCGGAGCTGCAGGCGGCGGTCGCGCTGCGGAGGGCCAGCTTTCCGCACAGGTCGAGGCTGCCGTCTCGGCGGCGGCGCGCGCCGAGACGCTCGAGTCCCAGCTCGCATCCGAGCGCGCCAGCGCCGGCGCCGCCGCGCGCGACGAGGGCGCCCGCAGGGAGGATGTGCGCCGCATGGTCGCCGCGGCGGTCGCCGCGCGGGAGGAGGCGGCGGCGCGCGCCGTGGAGGAGGCGGCGCGGCGCGCTGCGGACGCGGAGGCGTCGGCGCGGGAGGCGCAGGGGCGCGCCGCCGCGGCGGAGCGCGTGAAGATCGAGCTCACAATGGCGCTGGCCGAGGCCGCGGAGGCGCGCACGCGCGATGTGGACACGCACGCGTCTGCAGCCGCACCTCAGGAGCAGCAAGAGCAGCAGAAAGAGCAGCAGCGCTCCCCGCGGGCGGCGGCAGCGGCGGTTGCGGGAGGGGAGGGGGAGCCCGACGAGGAGGCGGCGCGGCTGGAGGCGCTGCTGCGTCGCGCGGAGGAGGCTGAGCTCGCAGCGGCGGTGCAGACGCGCCGCGCGGCGAGCCGCGGAGGGCGAGCTGCAGGCGGTGATCGCGCAGCTGGCGGACGCGCAGCGGCAGGTTCAGGAGCTGTCCTGGCAGATCCAGATGGCATTCGGGCACTCCACCATCGGCGGCGCGGGCGGCGGCGGCGGACGCGGTCGGCAGCGACGTGCGCGGGCGCTGGGCGCGCCGGTGGCTGGCTGAGCGAGATGATCGGCTCAACGCGTCGTGGCGAATTTCGTGCGCAACCCGAGCACGCGCCGCGCCGGCAGTAGCAGGCGCTGCTGCGTGCCTGCCGCTGCGGCGGGGGTGGGGGGCCAAGCGACGGCCGCGACATGACTGGGTTTTTTCCTGATTGTCCCCAAGCCTCGTTGAAGCGTGAGCTGGTCCAGCGGGCGTATCCTCTGCTCAGGATGACGTGAGGCCCGCTTGCATCGCAGCGTTGACCCACCCCGCCCTCGTTCATGCACCCTTGCGTTCTTCTTGGGTACTTGGATCGTGACTCGGCGGAATTCATTGTACCTATTATACTTATCCAAACTGTACCCACCTGCCACTGCCTTCCTTGCTTGCGTACAAGTTCTTCTGACAGCCCTATTGAAGCCTAATACCACTTCAATTTTGAGGTTTTCCGCCCGGGACGGTATTTGAGAAGTCATCTGCGAAATAGGCATTTGGCGGTAGTCTTCTTAACTTAGCAGGTTTTGCAACTGTACCTAATTTGTTTGCATTTTTGTAGCCGTCCAGGCGTACTTTCAATCCTGCCTCATCAGATGGTGTGTATGCTTTGCCTTTGATTTTATCGGGCGAAAAAAAGTAGTTGTACATATACTCGTAGTTCAGGTTCTGACTCAATGCGGTGTACAATTCATTGAGCTGCATGTCCTCCTGACAAGGCTGTGGTACAGGCTCATTTCATCGACAGCCCAGCCAGGACAATGCAACCTGGGCTATAGCGGGGTCCTCGGAGCTTCTTGCCATAGTTTTCGTTGCTCGTATGTACATTGCTGTTTAGAGGAACGCGCTAGCGTGGGCAGTAACAGGGGGGTGCGCGCGAAAGTGGCTCTGAGGGTACATACAAAGGGTGTAGCTGATAAAGCTCTTCTTCTGTTGGCCACAATCTTTATAGGTGAGCTCCTAAATGAAATTACTAAGTTTCACGACTTGGGCAAGTATACACCGCACTTCCAGAAGCATTACATGTGGCCCGAACACGACGGCTGGGGCAGTCTAAACCGACCTGATCCAGAAGTACCGTACCGGCAATACTTACCGGTACCCAAGCATCGATTACTATTCCAGCGAGTACCTAAAAAGCTTCCGACCCTTTTCAAGAGCCACGATGCTTCTCCAGGGACACAGTTGCTGCACCCTGGCCAACGGCTCCCGACGGGACTTCTCATGGATCTATGGATAAAGCTTTCATATCAAGCGTTTAACGATTCACAACCGGGGTATTGAACCCGCGCCTGCATTTTGCCTGGCTGCTCCGCAGGTCCTGCACGCAGAGCAGCTCAACCGACCTTGACCCACTCCCTTCAAGCAGGGCGAACCGCAACCATGCTGTCTTTCAGCAAGGGCGCCGTTGTTGCGCTGGTGCTGATGGCCTGCGCTCACTCTGCGGCGGCGGCGCGCCCCGCGCCGACCACCCTGTACGATGTGATCAGCCAACTCCCGAGGTGTCCAAGGTGTTTCCACGGTACGTGGCTGGCTGCACGGGCAGGAGTGCCCGTGGCGCACGAAGTGCACCGAGCAATGCGGTTGTACTCGATTGGTCGCGGACAGAGCTGGTGCGGATATCTGGTGATGGTGACGTGCTCTGGAGCGGTTGGCAGGCGCTGACGCAGCAGAGCGTTTGCTGTATTGTATGCATGTATGCAGCTGCGCCCGGACGGGTGCAAGCAAACTCCTCTGCAAGCTGCATTCGCCAGCTTGAATGCAACGCCTTCTGCTCATACTACACGGTCAGCCGGAACGGAAAATCCCGTCGACCTCGGCCGTCTGGTGCGCCCCTTCTTCTCCGCGCTCCGCCGTCTTGCACCACAGGTCGAGCAGTTTGGCCTTGCCAAGCAGTTTCAGAACCCCAAGCTCGGCATCACCGCCTTCGTGCCCAACAACGACGCCTACGACCGCATCAGCAAGGCCATCAACAACAACCCCTCCATCCCGATAACAGCGCCATCATCACGCAGGCCCTGGCCTACCACATCCTCAACAAGCCCCTCACCACCGAGGCATGCCCAGGGGCGTCAAATCGTACCTCACGGCCCTGCCCAACCAGCCCGTTGCGGTGCAGTTTCACGACAAGGCCGACCTCTGCAAGGTCGGCGCCTACAACGTGGTCGAGAGGAACATCCAGGCCGGCCGCAGCGTGATCCACGTCATCGACGGCTTCCTTGTCGCGCCGTCGCTGATGCCCACGCTCGTCAAGGCCCTGCGCGAGTCAAAGGCCGCCGCCGCGGAGGCCGCGCCCGACGCTGCGGCTGCGCCGGCCGTGGCTGCCGCTGTGAAGAAGCCCTGAGCGGGACAAGGGCGCGTCGCATGGGCTTTTAAGGTGCCGCTCACCGCGCACAGCCCGGGGGCGGTGCACGTCCTCCAAGCCACTTGGCTGCCAGCTGTGCCCTAAGGTACCTTGGTCTGATTACAGAGCCATGGCTGTCAAGGGCCAAAAAGGGCGCTTGGCGTATAGCAGGTGCATATTGTCCCGCTGACACAATCACTAGCTACCCGTGTGGTCCTCAGCGTTACGAGCAACTGAGCTCACGCGAGGCGCGCATAGTCTGTGTGAATTTCCATAATATATGCAGAGCCTCACGACCTCGGCGATTGCAAGTCGGGCCACCCCCAGACTTTGCACGCCTGGACTCGCGATGATTGCTATCCAAACAGATCAGTCGCTCTGTTGACCACTCTGTCGATTGCGACTGCCATCGTGTTTCTGGACGGCATGGTTGCAGTATCGTCTTGCAGCGGAAACTTCAAGCGTTGTAAAACAGTGCTATGCGCACCGGGGCCCCCTCGCATCCCTCCCCAAGGGGGGAGGGAGGCGATGGTGCGCGGATGCTGCGCAGTGGAAGAACCTGAACGTGGGGCAAATGCTTATGAGGGTGCTTTCCGTTCGGGAAACGCCATTGAGCAATGCAACGAAATAGCCAACTACATACTTTTTGAGGGCTTACACTTCTCCAAGTTCGACACGGTTTTTGTGGTAGTGCTGAGTTTATACCATAACAGCAGAGCAGGACTTGCGACCGGCGCTGTCCTGACTGAACGGAACTCGTGCCTAACGCGCCATTGATTAGCTTTGAAATTGCTTATGTAAGACCTCTTTCGTTCCGGGCAACGAAGGCCCAGATATGCGTGCTGGATTATACGGACAAAGTAGAGTGGGAAGGAGAAGCAGGATTAGAGTTTCAAAGATGGAAAGGAAGGGGTACTAAATACGTATATTCAAGAGCGGGACAGCGGCATCGACCGACCAATTTGTCGACGTAACTGAAAGCCAAGGAATTCCTTGATTTTTTGAATCGGTGACTTATATGCAGATTGCTAACGTCGCCTGCGACGGAAATTTGCTCGCGAGCGGTCGAACGGTGCCACACGCGCTGCACCAGCACATGCTTTTGCACAGGCTCATCCCGCACCTCCACAGGCATTGGCGGCATAGATAGATCTTCGCTCTGCGCGAGCGTGAGGCTGCCCACTGGCATACCCGATGGCGTCGCCCATCTGCCCCTCCCCTGTCCTCTCCCCGCACACGGCGCCGCCTGCCCGCACGCCTGCCGCAGCGCTGGCGCCGCTCTACGAGCATGTCTGCAGCGAGCTGGGCCTCCCAAAGGATGAGGCCAAGATCGCCGAGATGCGCAGCGCCAACACGCAGCGGCTGGCCGAGCTGGAGGCCAAGTTGAAGGACGCAGAGGAGAACCTGGGGGAGACGGAGGTGCGGGACGCGCTGCATGCGCGGGCAGAGTACCTGGGCAGCTTCGGCGACCGGCCGGTCGACAAAGGCGTACATCGATTCCCTTTCCATCGCACGCAAGATGCGGCGCCGGCGGGCTTATATGTTATTGCGAGTCATTTGCAATTAAAGAATTCTATCGGGGCGATTTGGGCGGATACCGACCCGTGGGCTTCTCGCAATCGGAAGCACATCAGCGAAGGGGTTATGGCGGTCGATTGTTGCATTTGCTTCAAGTGGCGTTATGCAGCTTTTTGCAGTGAAGGCTCCTGCAAGCGGTGTAGCGCACGAGCGCAGCTGTGGCGGACCGCAAGGGTTGATCCAAGTGCAGCAGCCCCACTGCTGTGCAGCATGGTTCCCCAAGCGGCCGGGCGTTCAGCTCCAGGGGCACCTACTGCAAAACTTCAATAGCGTACATGATGCGCCAGTACAGTGCTGCCGTATTACCGGACTGCATCTTATATCTGGATGGCATGCCGTCAAGCGGCTGCTGGCTGACCCAGGACCTTGACTGATGCGGGTGTTGCCATCAACACAGACCATTTCTACACAGCCGGATATGGTGGGGTGCTGTGCAGAGTGTGTGTGCGTGCATGTGAGCACCTGCCGGTAAGCGAAAATATCGTCCATGATCGCGGCCTGTACTTTTAAGCCCGAATCCTTAATGAGCTTAACGATCTTCTTAGCATCTGCCTGCTCCAGGCCATTTTTAAATTTTTATTTCTTTTCTCAGGTATTTACCATGAGCTGAGGGCTCTTTGCCCAGGTCAATGAGGCGGTGCTCAGCATGTACACGCGTTGACTTCAGCGCGATCGTCCCTGTTCCTAGACTCCATCGCCGCATTCACGACGTGCGGGCGATAACAGCCGCGGTTGGAAGGTCCCTAGGCTCCGGAAGGGCGCGATGTCGGTGAAATAGAGCTCGGCATAGGCCGACTGCCAGAGCAGGACAATCTTCGCACGCAGCTTCCCCGTCTGTGCCGCCCGCCGTGATCTTTGCCGTCGGCCCTCTGTCGGGAGATCAGGACGCCGCCCGTGTCCACCGCTTCGCCCTGCACCAACGCGATCCATGCGTGCCATCCATCGCCCCCGCCCGCAACCGGCGTTCACAACACACACCTCACCCCCTGCTCGGGCAGGTCGAAGGGCTCGTGTATCTTCGTCGCGCCCATCACGTACGCGGTAAAGACGACGCTGGTCGGCCATCGACCGGCCGGAGCTCAGGAGCGCTGGTGGACGCCTCGAGGTTCTGGCGGTGGCGAAGGCGGTGCCGCATGGCGCCCTTCCTGGAGTGCCTGGGCGAGTGCATAGCGAGGTCACCGAGATGGGCTTTCGTTCGCATTCGTGGATGAAGAGGTCGACCAACATCTCCCACGCGGGATCCCCGAAGAGTTCGGGCGCGCCGAGCAGTTGCTGGCGGAGGAGCCGTCTCCGCATCATTGCGCGGGCATTGGCGAGCGCCAGGTCCTCGCCGTCCGAAGTTCTGGCTGCTAGGTAGGAGATATTATTAGTTATGAAGAGTATCATCCTTATGGCACTACAGCCTACCAGGCTATGAGTGCTTTGATTAAGGCTACAGCTAAACGGGCATATGCGATAGGGATGAGGAAGGAACGGAGGGGAGAGGAGCTCAGATTGGTAACCAGGCTGCGCTGTAGTAGGGAGCTGGTGTGGCGAGGTACGTGCGCGCGAATCTGGCTCTTTGCTACGTGCGTGGGCCAATTTCTTGCATAGGCGGCACATGTTGAGTCAGTCGGCCACCGAGCACGCCGGTCAGTTCTGCTCGTCGACCACACGCCCAAGTATCGCTGCCTGCCCGATCCGACGAGAACCACCCATGACGCCGCCAACCCTGCCCAACGGACCCCGCCCGTCGCCCCATGGCGAAAGGCGGGGGTCCAGGAGACCAATCAGGCCTTCTTCGGTGCCGCGGCCGGAGCAGCAGCCTTGGCGGCACCTGCGTGAAGCCGGCTGTGGGCACCAGCAGTTCCTGGAGTCCAACCAGAGCGTCACGCTCGATTCCAGGCGGCCGCGATCGACGTGTCGCCGGCTTCTGGGACCAGGTGCGGCCGGGGGCCCGGGCGGCGGGTGGGCAGGCAGGCGCTGCGATGTGCTGTGCTGCGCTGCGCTGTGCTGTCCTGTGCTGCGCTGTGGTGCAGGTTGTGGGTCATCAGCGGGGCAGGGGGGGTCGGTGGATGGAGGGGAGGGCCGCGGCTGGCTCGATAAAAGTGTGAGGCAAAGTCAGGCAGGGGACTGCATGCGGCGCCTCGCCGGCCTGCCCCGCCTTCATGGCGGCGATTTGTGGCCGACGAACCGTCTCAAGCGCCCATCACACGCGTCCGGCTCGCCCCAACACAGACCCTCCCCCAATGCTCCTAAACCGCCACCTGATCCCAGGAGCTGGCGACTTCATTGTCGCAGGCCGCCTGGGTGCCAAGATCGACAAGGTCTCTGCGGTGGTGGAGTCTAAGCGCCCCGACGCCCGCAACGCGCGGTACCAGGACGTCGTGCGCAAGGGCGACCTGCTGCTGAACCGCATCCAGAAGCTCAGCCGCATCATTGACATCGAGTGATGACGCGCAATGACGGGGCGGCGAGGCAGGTTGTGCGCGGCGCGCGGCGGCTGGCGCCGCGGGTCCTTCTGAGGGGGCGGCCGCCATGGCCGCGACGGCCGCTGCGGTGAAGCTGCCGGTACGCTGCGTGCGCAGGCAGCGCATACGGGATCATGCGGGCCGCATTGGCCGTGTGTAATCGCCTCAGCCGTCAGAATTATGCGATCGACCTCGGCTTCTTCCCGCTCGGCAGCTGCACGATGAAGCACAATCCGCGCCTCAATGAAAAGGTCGCGCGGATGCCCGGTTTCGCCGACGTCCACCCGCTCCAGCCGCAGGAAACAGTGCAGGGCGCCTATGCGGTGATTCACGAACTCGCCGAATGGCTGATCACGCTCACCGGCATGAGAGCGTTGCGATGTCTGCCGCCAATTCAAACGTCCAATGCTCGCAACCTCATTGAGATGTGCGTGTGCAGGACGCCTCGCTAGAGCCTTGCTTGGCGCCAACGACCTCGCGGCAGGACCGCTCCTGGTGTTGCGTGCGCTCGCACAAGCAGCACGCACTGCGCGTGTGCAGGTCGCCTTTCCACATGGCAACGGGTATGCAGCTGACGCGCAGCATGCTGTCAGCAGCAGCAGTAGTACCACCACTACCTCCAGCAGCACAATCAGCAGCAGCAGCAGCAGCAGCAGCAGCAGCAGCAGCAGCAGCAGCAGCACAACCAGCAGCAGTAGCAGTGGCGGGAGCGTCGCAGCCGTGGCCAAAGCTCTCGGCGTCTCTGCGTCGTGTGCGAGCGCATGTGCCGCCTGAGGCCCAACCTCCGCGCCGTCGACCCGCTTGAGCGGCCCGAGCCGCAGACGCGCTTCAGTCTCTGCTCGAGCTTCCAGCGGCACGAGCTCCAGCGGCGTCGTGCTGGTCAACCAGCCGCAGCGCTGACCCAGCCGCCGCCCTCCTGGGAGGCGCACGTGGCCGCGCTGTCGGAAGGCCTCGGTGCGCCGCGCGGCGCGGTGCTGTCGATGTGCCGCAGGCACCCGTCCCTGCTGTACTCGGACCCGACTTGGTGCTCAGCAAAATGGCGGCGCTGCGCGGCCTGCTCGGCGTCGATGCGGCGCGCGCGGCGCGCCTGGCGCAGAGCTTCCCCATGCTGCTGATCATCGGCGTCGGCAAGCCCGCGGAGCGGCTGGCCGCGCTGCAGGACGGGCTCGGGCTGGATTGGGCGGCGGTGGCACCGATGGCCGGTCAACCCTCAGCTGCTGATCACGCCGGCGGAGACGGTGATGGCGAACAAGGAGCGTGGAGGAGGTCGCCGCGGGCACGAGGCACTTGGCCGACTCGATCACGGGTCCGCTGCTGCTGACCCAAAAGTCCGCGAAGGTCACCGCGCGCTGGCGGCTGCTGCGGCGGCTCGCGCCGACTGCCGCGCCGTGGGCGGCTGGATGGCGCGGCGGGGCGGCGCGTTGTCGATCCTGTTCGGCCGCGGCGCGCGTGCTCAAAGTGGAGTTCCTGGCCGGCCGGCTGGCGCCGGAGGGCGCAGGCGCGGCGCCTGCACGGGCAGCAGAGGCGCCCGCCGCGGCGGCGCCGGCCGGTGGAGCGGGGCAGGCGCTGCTGGTGGGAACAGCACACGAGCTGCACCGGCAACTTCGGCGCCAGCGCGAAAGCTGGCAACGGCGGAAGGCGGCCCGGACGCGGTACGGCAGAGGGCTGACCCGTGGCTTTACGGCTCGCGTCACGCCAACCGCATCGGGTGACGAGGGTGCAGCCGACAGTGGACCTACCGGCCAACGGCGTGGCGGCCGGCGGCTTGGCGGCCTCTGCGCGGCCTACGCTGGAGGGCGCGCCCTTGAGCTTACGGCAGCTGGTGGCTGAGTGGTCGGACATGAACGTCGAAGCGTGGCAGCCGGGATTCATGGCGTGGCTCGCCGAGCGGGGGGTCCCCTGCAACGAGCCTGCTGAGCCCGAGAGTGTCGCAGGTGGCAATGAGGAGGGGCCCAGCTGCGTTGATTGGTGCGCTGCCTGCGGCGATGGTACCCCCGGTGGCATCTTTTCTGGTTTTACGAATAAGATTCCCTGTCCCTGGTGCCAGTACACCAAATCTGGTCGAGCTGCAAGCATTGCCGTCTCAGGTGCTCTGGCGGGTCAATCCTTGCTCTCTTGGAAACCTGCCAAATTCCATCGCAACACATACACACAAGGTCACCTTCTGAAAACCCACACGGCACATCATCTGTAATGCCTCTTTGCTTTGTAGCTCTTCACAAATCGGCTTTATGCTGTGGTAATACCTCGGCTCTGTAATGTACCTTATGCCAGTATGCCCAGCATGTTGGCAGTCTTCATATCTCAGCGACAGCATCAACATGCACAAATTGCCAAGCGCATTACCTCTGCTCTGCTATCAGCGGCTGCGATCGAAGCGCTTCAACACGCGGACCTATCCGGGCATCTTCGACTATAGTCTGAACCGTCGGCTGCGCTATTTCACCCTGTCGTCGCAGGCGAATATCAAGGTCGCCGAACCGCTGACCCTGCTCGCGGGTCTCTCTTGGGCCAAGCCCGATGCATCAGCAAGCAGTCGGGAACCCGTCCTTGGCCCTGCATGCCAATTTGCTGGAGCAAGAGGCCAACCTACTGCCTGCTGCTACGCATTATGCTTGCATGTCTAACACGTGCCAATTATACAAGTACGCCTTAGCTTTAATAGCTTCGGGAAGATGCAATTCGCCCAGGAAAAATCCGTTAAAAACGATGACCTGAAAAAAGCGGAAAGTAACCAGATGGGTGGTGGTGCCGGAGGCAGATAAAAATTCTTTTCATATATACCCTTTATAGTTAGCCGTTCTAATTCTACTCAAAGCTTTACCGCAGCGATTATCTCGCTTGCTCTTCCTTTATCCAGTTCACCGGCCATACTGTTTTAAACACATTTCATAAGCGACTCATACAATAAGCGGGCGCTACGAAGTCGCCAAATGATGGACTCGACTCTGCATACGGCTCCATCCCAACCTGTTATTGCCGCGCCAGAAATTCATTGTCCTGCGCGCGGACCACCACGCTGATCGGCACATGCGGCGCCAGGTGGCGGACGGTCAGCACGATCAGAATCGAGCTGTCGTCGCGCCCCGCCGACACGAGCACCGACTGGGCGTTGGCGGCGGACAACAACAGCCTGGTCTGGTGCGACACAGGCCGCCGGGGAGGCATCGCAGTATGATACGAGGCGCGCAAGACCGATCTTGTTCGAACAAGGCAGACCCGCACCGGCACCCAGCCTACCCAGAGGAACGCCACGTCAGCGACCGCGACCGCCACGGCGATGAGCCGCCGATTTTCCAGGATGCCTTTGCCCAGAGCCGCCACCTGCTCCTGTGAGGAGTGCCGCCGGCCAGCACAAGGTTAGATGGGGCTGGAAGACCACGGCAGCGGGACGGCGCACGCGAGAAGCGAGCTCTAAGGCGACGCCGTCGGGTGCGGGTGGGTTTTTGGGAGTGGGAAGGCCATGGCTGCTGTCGGCATCACAGGCACAGCGCACCTGTGCAGTCGCCGGCTGCTGCGGAGCGTCGCTGTCGTCCGCTGCTGCTGCCTCCACCTTTGTCACCGGGGATCCACTGCCGCGGACGGGTCACCACCCACAGGCGCAGCGCGCATCGTGAGCGCGCGCTGCTGCCGCCGACCCGCTTGGGTCGTTGGGGCCGCCGCCCATTGCCGCTGCGGGCGGCTGCGCTATCAGATCAATCCGCATTTCCTTTTCAACACCCTGAATTCCGCCATCGGTCTGGTCGAAGAAGGTGCAACCGCACGGGCACAGCGCATGATGATGTCGCTGTCGACCTCTCTGCATATGTAAGCTGGCAGACACGCCCATGTAGCATACGGTGGTCACCAACTCGCTTGCTGTCAAACAACGGACGACGGTACGCCATATCGTCGCCGGTACACGCCGGCCAGTGAGCGAATGCGTGAGCGCAGGAGTACTGGAAAGCCGCGAGAATACGCCACCCTATTTCAAACTCCCCATTCGCAACTTTGACGAAGTTGGACCGTAAATGGGATGTCTCAGCTGTCACGAGGGACGAGGCGCTCGTGCGGGGCGATCCGGTTTCAGTTCAAAAGATAGCTGAGAGATAGACTGGTGCGGTTTCCTCCAAATCCTTCCCTCTCAAATTCTGGCCTAAATGCACTATCAGGCAACAGCATGAGGGGTCAAGTCGAGCTACGGGTGAACCTTTGCACTCCGCTTGTGATACCGATCATACTGCTGGCCCCAGCGGTGGCAGATTATTTTTTGAAAATTTGACCATAAACACGCAGATGATGCCCCAGAAATTGCCTAACAGGAAGATCTTCAGGATCTGCGGACTGACAGTAGGCGGCTTGAAATTTTTCGAATCCACGCAGCGAGGCACCAGAAATAAAAGGTCATCGTAGCGATCAGCGGGGCCGGCGCCCGTGGGGTGTGCTGCCCACCGCAGCCGCGGGCCGCACGCGCCCCTCCGCGCCAAATCTTTTGACATGCACCAGGTCGTCAGGTGCAGAGAGCTGGCCAAGTAACGGCTGCAACCCCCGCACAGCAGGCTCCACACACCCGTTTCAGGGTGGCGAACTTCAGACACTTTGCAAGCCCACGATGAAGCGGTGCCGTGAGGGCAGCGGGTGCGATGGCCTCGGGCCGCCCGGCTCGAAACGAACACGCTGGCGGGAAGTCGAAGCAGCGGGCGTATTGCGTCCGCACTGTTGGCCCACGGTGTGAAGGCACGATTCTAAACTCTGGAGCAACCGAATCGTGGCTCGGGGCAGCAGGCAAGCTCGTTGAAACGCGGCGGCGCGAGGCCGCGCCTGCTGTGCGGGTACCGGACTGTTATGTGAAATCGCAGCGGGCCCCTGTCCAGCAAGCTTTGAGCGCAACTTTACCAAGGAATTCGATTCCTTCACTACTCGTCCCTCCTGCCCCGACCTCCTCGCGCTCAGCCGCCCACAAACGCACGCGAGCAACAGCGCGTCCCCATATCCCTCCCGCGCGCGCGCGACGCCCCGCGCCGCGCCGCCGACGGCAGCGGCGCACGTCTCTGGCGGCGCCGCCGCCGCCGCCGCCGCCTCACGTCGTCAGCACCGGCGGCATCGTCCCAATGCGCTGCCCCAGCACGCGGCCCCCCACGCCAGAAACTCCTCCGCCCCCGGCAGCGCGCCGACCGCGCCCGAGGGTGCGACCGAGATTGGGTATGTCATCAGGTGACCATGCGGCAGCGGGACGCAGGCGTCGTCGCGGGCCCAGGCCATCCAGTTGGCCTCGCCGATGGCGCGCAGCCGGCTGGCGCAGTCGAGGGAGGAGGGGTCGGAC
>NNCB01000719.1:0-14792 GCA_002317545.1 Scenedesmus quadricauda | reverse complement strand
CCGCGCACCTCAAAGGCCACTACCCAGCAGCGCCACCGCCTCGGTACGTCGCACCGATGGTCAGCAGGAAGTTTTGCAGGTTCTCGCTGTTGCCGCCCAGCCAGTACTGCAGCCCGCAGAAGTTGCGCGCGTCCTGGGCCTTGTCGCTGGGCAGGTACTGAGCACCTTGGGCAGCTTGCGCACCAGCTTGAGGAGGCGCTCCTCGAAGTTGTCGTTGTTCTTGCGCGCAGACCTGGTGAGGGGTGAGCGGCAGCGGCGAGAGGGGGGCAGGGCGGCCACTGGTGATGGGCAATGTGAAAGGGGAGCAGAGCAGACGCCAGCTGTGGACTCGGAGGCCCGCCAGCCCGAGTCGCCACAGCCGCTCACACGCACGTGCGCATTGATAAGCACAGCCTGCAGCTCTGCGACCAGCCTGGTGCAGCTTCGTCGCAGCATCAGCCGAAGCCGCACGGTGCTGCCACAGGCCCGCAGTCGGCAACGGCGTCGCGATCGCGCCCCTTGGCATCGCCACCGAGCCATGAGCGAGCCCTGCGACCTCGGCCAACACGTATGAACACCCCGGTCGTGCCTTGCTCTGCCCCAGCGCGCCATGCTGAAGGTCCCAGCTTCTTGAGCTTCATCACGACGGGCATGGAGGGGATGCTCCACGACGATCACCGTGTTGCCGAGGTCGCGAAGGCGCTTCAGCGTCGCGAGCAGGCGGTCGTTGTCGCGCTGGTGGAGGCCGATCGATGGCTCGTCGAGGACGTAGAGCACGCCCGACAGGCCGCTGCCGATCTGCGAGGCGAGGCGGATGCGCTGGCTCCGCCGCCCGACAAGGTGCCTGGTGCGGTTAAGGTTGATACGAGCACGCAGCATGCCAACATTGTGATCTGCCCGCCCTGCACCAGGGCCAGTCGCAGCGGCGGGCACGGATGACGCTGCGCCCGAGGCCGTGTACGCACCATCGCCAATGCTTACCGGCGCCACCAATGAAGCATTGGAGCCGATGAAGACATTGTTGCCAATAATGGTCTTGTCCTTGTTCACGCCGTCATAATTGCAGGTGATGGTCCCTGCCCCCATATTGGTCTTTGTGCCGATCTCAGCGTCGCCGAGATAGCTGAGGTGACCGGCCTTGCGTGCACAGCCAAGCAGCCATTGATGCACGCGGGCGTCCGGGGTTGGGAAGGGTCTGTGCTGCTGGACAGCTTGTGTTGTGACCTATGTGCTTGCATGCCGGCATGTCCAATGCGCCCGCAATGGATGACTTGTCAAAACTTGCGAACCCGTGCCCCGCTTGATTGCGCCCAACGGCTGATCCACCACGACATGGGTTGTCCACGGGCAGTGTCGCTGGGCCCCGGCGTTCGCTGGGCGTGGCCAAGTTGATTGCGACAATGCCGATTGGACTGCGACGCCCGCACCGTGACACCACCTTCACCTTCACAGGCCACGCCACATTGTCCGGCACCACGCCGTCTGCTTGCCGAGTTCGAGACTGAACGCCTGTCCGTGGCCCTTGTTGCCGCGCGCGAGCGATCCGAGGATGTTCGATTCAAGATCGCTGTCGAACCAGCTGAGCTTGACCTGTCCGTCGACGTAAAAGCCCTGCGGGCCGTACCAGGTCATCGTCGCGCCGACGCCATAGCCCTGCGTATCGATCGTACCGTTCGCCGGAGGCTGGCGCGCCACATGCACGCTCTGCCTCTGCAAATAATCCGCATTAGAGGTATGACCACAGCACCGCCAACGATCATCATCACCAGGATCGCAGCACCCAGTTTGGTATGCCTGCCCAGGCCATTTAAGGCTAATGGCCATATTGTTGGCCACATTGCAGACTGGGACAAACCCAGTAAAGCAAAGAATACGATCGAGGTATAGCCCCCCCGAGGCCTTGCTGTGGCCACCTGCGGGTGCTCCGCACAGGCCTGCTGCTCTGCATGCACTGGCTACTCCGGCGCTCCTATTGGCCTGCGGAGCAACGGCGGAAAGAGACGCTCTACGTGGCACGATAACGTCGGGCTTCCTAGTACCCACCGCGGCCCCCGCGCGAGCACTGAGATCGCCCAAGATGATCGGTCGCTCCGAGCCCTTCAGCGGCCAAACAATGTCGACTCAGATGTACCAATTAATAAACTGAAAGAACTTCAAACCGTTCATACAAGGTTTGGGGTGACTATCCACACTCTCTTCTGCGATCAGCCGCCGGCGTATTCGGACAGCCGCTATGGCCAGCAATTCGCTCCCGAAGCGCCCAAGGCGCCACGCCCGAAATAGGCCAACCTTGTGTTGCACAATGGCAATGCCTCCATATTACACTGTAGGCTATTGCATCACCCGATCCGCACCTGAACAACACCATTCCTTGTACTGTGAGCAGGAGAGAGGTACGAGGCCGTGCAAATATCAACACAGATCTCGCACGCGCTGACATTGTGGCTGGTGCAGCACAAGCGTGATTTCTGCATGGTGATCATATGACGTCCTTAAGGATCAGGATCAGCCCTGTATTGGCCAACAGGCCGCTCCCATGCCTGAGCCAGACGGAGTGCTTGTGGTGTTGATGCACTAATCCTGCGGGCCGAACCAAGTGGTAGGTGAATTAATATAAAGATAATGTATTCTTTAAGCTCAAAGTTATTCCTCACAGATGTATGGCTTCTCCCAGGGTGCGATAGCCTGTTCCCTGCAAGATGTTTGTCAGTTACTGTTTGGGGGAGGCGGCGCCGTGCGCGCGAGCTGGCTGCGGGTTTCGGCGAACTATGTCCGCGCCGACGCGATGCGCGGGTGGAATGGTTTCGTGTCCGACCGTTTCGTCGGCAATATCAACGGGCTATATTCGATCTCGGTCGATCAGTCGGTGAAGCTGGGGCGGACCGTGCTGCCGCTGCATCACCTGCGCCAGGCTGTGCTTTGTTGGGGAGGGTGTGCTTGGCCGTTGGGACCAGGTAGAGCAGGCCTCCATAATTACAACCAAAATAATGGCTACCCAGCTATGCGGCTGCTCTGCAACATCGCTGCAAGTGGCAGCGTGCCAGAGGCCAGCAAGCGCTTCCAAGACTGAGTGCATATGACGAAAACGGTATGTGCGTGAAAACCGGCGCGGGCTTTCCTCCCCCGGCGAATGCCTGCCCCTCTACACCTTCCCGGTGACCGAACGTTTCGGGATCATCTATGTCTTCAACGGCCATGAGCCGCTGTGGCAGCTTCCCGATTTCGAATATGCCGACGATGACCTCGTCTCCAGTCCCTTCATGTCTGGAACTCTAATATTCGAAGTGCAGCAGCACATTATAAAGAAGTTGGCATCTGATCACTACGCCAATTTGTCCGGGAGGCAAATACATTTAGCGGTCTTCTATAGGTTTCCTTCCCCTGCCCTTTTTGTCTATACTTTGCCCAATATCGTGGCTGGTGAAATCTGTATCCGGAATGGGTTTAAAGGTGAACAGATGGTCTGGGTAGCAAGCATAGCTCAGGTATGTTCAAGCTGCATAATGGTGCCCGGAATAAGCAGGTCTTTAATTATAGATGATCAGCGTTGGAAGGGGGTGGGTGTGGAGACCTCCATATCGATCTCTTGGAAGAATTGGGTGTAGTCGATATATACGATGAACATAGCTGTGGCCGGCCCGCGTCCTGCTGGTGCCGGACTTGGCGATACATCTCGGCAAGGCAGCAGCTGTTGCTCATATGCTGTCCCAAAATACTTTAATGCAACAGCGGCCCTTCGTGGCCAGCACAGGCCTCCGGGCGCCTCCACGGTCCGGTGGCTCACAGTGTGCGTCGCTGGCACCTCTGGTGAGCCCCATTTTCCGGCAGCGACGCGCGACGATTCCCCATTCTTCGGCGAGCATCAAGGCGCCGAGAAGCCGTGCGCGCGAAGCGGCGTCGCCGCTGCACACGAAACCGGAACCAGCCGCAGTCCTGCCACTGGGGCGTTCAGCGCTCGCGACCGGTGGATGAGCTGAAGCGGCGCAGGCTCGTCCGGCCTGCCCGACGTCAGATTGGCGACAGCGTGCGCATCGGCCTGCGGTGCGTCAGGGACCGTCGGGGTAGCAATGTACCACAACTGCGACGGGCACAGACTGCATGGAGAACGCTGGAGAACGCAAGGATGAGTGTCCTCGCACTGCCAGCATCCTGCTGCAGCTCGTATGCGGCGGGACCATGGCGCCAGGCAGCTGGCTGCCAAAGATGCGCCATCTGCGTCTCATCGCTTGCGTCCCGCACCTGCTGCTGCGGTCCGGAGGCGAGAGCTCTCGTGTGCGCGGGTGGATGGCACCGTCATCGCCATGGCGCGCAGCGGCAGCACCAGGACGTTTGTGGTGCGGCGCATCTTCCAGGTGAGTGGAAGGAGTAGGGGGTGAGGCTGGCAGGCATGAGACTGTCATTTTGCCATCCTTTCTCACGTAGACTCTGTCTCGGTGCACTGAGCAGGCATGCAAGGTTGGGAAGCGCTACTCGTTTGTGCGAGTTCTGACTGTGTGAACCCAGGTCTGTGGCCTGCAGCTATGGAGTAGTGAGTTTTGCGGTCAATAAGATAGCAGGTGACCGGAACTCCTGTGCTGTGTGCACCCCCTGAGCAGGGTGTTGGTGTTGAGCTCGACCTCATGGTGCACTCCCGTTTTGCTCCGTGGAGATCGTGCATCGCGGCAAAGTTCGCAGGTAAGCAGGCTGGCAGGGCGCGGGCATGGTGCATGCACAGGGAAGGCTGCCGTCAGTGCTAGGAGGCTGCACGTGCCAGGGCTACAGCCAAGAAGCAAAGCCACCCGAGCGTAGATCCACGGTACCGGCTCGCCACATCGTGTCCTGCAGCCTCATCTCTCCGTAAGGGTATGTACGCTTCAGAAGCGCACATCGCATTCACTGCACTGAAGCACCGTCAAGCGCAAGCTCTCGCACAGCACACACAACTCCCACACCATCAACCCGACAATTTTGTGGTCCCACCGGGCCAAGCTCTGCTACCTGCACGAGCTCACGGGAAGATCAAGTGCCGACTGAGATCATTGACCAAGGCCGACGAAGGCGGCGAAGGCGGCCGGAATCGGCTGAAGCTGGGCAGGCTGTTGGTGCAACAGTACTCTGCGTGAAATTCGGGCAATATGAGCAGCTCAGGACCAACCCTGAATGGCTCCCATATGGTCCCGAATTTCCTGATGCTGAGATAGTTGCCTTGCTGCTAATCGCTCGACCGAAATGCAGGACGCCGAATTTATCAACAACCGCTTCCCGGCCCTTTGCGCTGCCTTGGACACAGTTGTGGCTGTTGAGAACTTTCTCTGCCGCCCCTCTCTCGGCATATCCATCGGCGTCCGAGACGTTAAGATGATCAGGAACCGACAACAGGACCTGCCAGCCGTGTTGAGAGGGGTCCAGCATGCCTTGATAGCTTCTTCGGTAGCGCTTCACTGGGTGTCAAATGGAAGTGGCCACAATGCAAACGTGCATGATCAAAGGCAACCGGCCAGCCGCCGGAGAATCGGGTAAATGCGGCAGCCGTCATCCTTCACCGGCGTACCTTCTTGGCCGCAGGCTTTTGTCGCCGCCGGCCCTTTGGCAGGCTCGTTGTTCGTGCCGCCGCCTGCCACGGACCATGGTCGCTGCCGTCGCTGCTGCTGGCATCCTTGCCCCCACTGTCGTTGCCGCTGTCGTCGATCTTCGGTTGTGCCGCCGCCGCTGTGCGCGTACCTTGGCCTTCGCGGGACTGCGGCCCGATTTAGCTGCCTTGGCTGCCTGCCCGCTCGAGCTGCTGCTGGCTGTGTCCCACCGCCATCGCTGCCAGCTGTGAGCCAGCTGCGTCGTCAGGGGCCCTGCCGTGGCGCCGATGCGCTCGTCCATGTTCTCGTGGTGGCGGTCAGTGGTCAGCAGCTGCAGGCCAAAGGGCTGTGAGGGGTTCTCCACGTCGCTGCGGCACAACTCAACGTTCCTGCAGCAACAAATTGGGGGCAGACGGGTACGAATGTGGGGTTGGTTGGTATGTAGAGTGTGTCCTAGAGTGGTCTCGACCGGCGCGCAGATCATGAGAAGCGCCGCGGCGACCGGCCTGACCTTTTCGACCGCGCTTGGCTACATCGACGCGCAGTACAAGGAATATGTGACCAACATCGGCGGCCAGCCGACCGATGTCGCGGCATTCCGCGAGGTACAGAACACGCCCAAATGGACCGCCAGCGGCTCGCTGGCCTATAGCGCGCCCGTCGGCGACGGCGACATCAGTTTCGGGACAACGCTGTCGTACCGCAGCAAAACCTATCAGTTCGAAATCCCCAATCCCTATATCGACCAGAAGGGTTTCGCGCTCTGGGATGCCAGCCTGGTCTACACCGCACCCGAAGGCCGCTGGAGCCTGGGGGTGTTCGGCAAGGGGATGGTTCATAAGGCTGGCTTGGCAGGCACTGCTTTCCGCGCATGCCGCACAACTGCATGCTGTGCCCGACTCGTTCCCTGGTCAAGGCCGGAAGCGGCATGCTGACGCTGGGCGTGCCGACGTCGCCGGGCGTTCCCGCTGGGCTGAGCGAACTGACGGCGACCCTCAGCTACAACGATTTCGAGGGCGCGACACAGCTGTTCGAGGACATCGGTGGCGAAGTCGCCTGTGGTCTGCACTGGCGACGTCGCCGATGCGAACGCCATGCCGCCAGCCGCGTGGACCTGCCGCCGCCTGCTGCCTCCTCCATGACCCGCCTGCCCGTGCTTGCCTTGATCCTGGCCGGTAGCGCCATCGCCGCCCCTGCGACAGCCCCACCGTCGACCAACCGCGGTCACGGCAACAATCATCATCGACTGCGTCGCATCGTCTATGGCGACGACCAGTGTGCGCCCAGCGGCGCCGACGAAATCCGATCGAGACATAATAGATGGCGCGCGCGTCGGGGAAATCTTTCCACAAAGGTTCGAAGCGCGTCATCCAGTTGTGCAGCACCGGGGTGTCACACAAAAAAATTCTTCGCGCCTTCTTCCATCACATGCCCGGTATCGATGCAGACCGGACTCCATGTTCGGCACGCCCATCACATGACGCCATGCCGAGTAACCAAAGTCTACGCTACGACATCCTTTATCTGTCACAAAACAGGGCTACTCACTCTGCGCCAGCCCTGCGGGCCATGGGCCTCGCGCTGTCCCTGCCGTGCCGCTCGCCGTCGCGAGCGCCGTGCTCGCCTGGGCCAGCGCGCCGTTATGTTCGCAAATCGGTCGCGAACCATCTGAACGACATCGCCAAGGACCGCCCCCTGGTCACGGCGCTGGGGCGGCAACGCGCGGTGCCGCGGCGTGCGGACCTTTTGGAAGGCAGGCGGCAACCAGGGCAGGTACAGCGTCAGAGGAAGGGCTGGCTGTTCAGCTGCAGGCACTTTGTGGCCTGAACAGCGGCGCACACCGCTGGACCGACAACTAGGCAGGTCTCCACCCAGTAATCCATGCAAGAACGCGATGCGACCCGGGTAGCAAGCGACGTGCCTCGTGCCCACTGGCAACCACCACACCTCAACTGCTTGGCTTGATAAGAGCGAGCCCTGGTCGTTGGTGTCCAGGGGCTTGCAGGGGCAAACGCCTGGCGCACACCTGCGACTTGCCCGGCACTGTCGATGCCTGCGCCGCGCCGCTGGCGAAGGGCCACGCCGGCCGCCTGCTCTGCGGCGCCACCACTGGCTGACGCCAGCGCTGCTTGCCCAGGATCTCCCCGCCATCGTCGTCCACCAGCGCGTCGCCAGGGCCGTCTGCCATCCCACCCAACGCCGCGTCATCGCCTGCGCCACCAGCAGGCTGCGGTGCTGCCAGGCCGTCGTCCATGTCAATGGCCATGTCATCTTCCCTCACTGCGCGGTCTCAAACGCCGCATAAATGCGCCAAAACCATCATAAGCATCACCGCCACCTCCAAAGGCGCCACCCTCCAAGCCTGCAGCAGCGCCGCATGCCGCCGCTGCAGCAGCCGCCACCGCGCCCCATGCGCATGGGTTCGCCATCCGGCTGCGGCTGGCGGTCTGGCTTCGCCATGCCGCCGTCCAGCAGCAGGGCGCCGCCACGCCAACGCACTGGGATGACGGTTGCCGGCAGCGTCGGTCTCGCCCACCTGCAGCGCGCCAAGTGCCGAAGCCGGTGGCGGGCGAAGCCGTTGTCGTGCGCTCGTAGCGGTAGCACCGTGGATGCTAAAGAGGGTTAAATACTGGAATCTCGGTTAAGACAACCCCAGGGCAGGTTTGCCATCCCAACAGGGTACATTTTGCTTTCCACCCAATAGCCCCCGTTACCTGGACTAAGCTAAACAATCGCCGCCGCGGTGAGTCCTATATCCGCACCAACAACACGCCCAACAGCGTCGTCTTCATCCAGAATGCCGGCAAGTCCCGCCTCCTGGCCCAGCCACCTGGGCCGGACGTGGAAAGCCTCGTCAATCATCCCGCGGTCATGACCCATGCGTCGGTGCCGGTTGAGAACCGGGTGCGGTTGGGGATCACCGATAATCTGGTGCGGTTGAGTGTTGGGGTGGAAGAGATCGCTGATCAGCGAGCAGACTTGTCTTACGCTCTTGACGCGTCGGGCAATGACGTGTGGGAGCCGCCTGCACACACACACAAGAGACGTTGGCTCGCCACGCCGACAGCATGCGCAGGTCCAGCGTGCCGCGCTTGGCGCCGACCACCACCGGCACGCCCGCGGCTTCCAGCATCTTCTAGCCGCGAATCGTTCATGGGCTGAACACCAGGTTGTGCAGGTACTCCACCTTCTTGCTGTACACACACGTAGTGCCCTGTGGATACGGCCGGGGCGTTGCGACGGCGTTGGGCAGGTAGGCTGAGCCTGCAGCTACCATATGTGTTTGCACGGGATTGTCAACGGCGTTGTGGGATTCAAACCCTCGGGCATGGCAGCCGCACGATCATCGTGCCGATCAGTCAAAGCCAGGATACCAGTGCGGGCTCAAAGCACTAACACAAACAGCAGCGCCGGCATGCCGTGCTGGGGCGGACGGCATGCCGACAGCAGCACGTGCGCGACAGCTGGAGCACTCGACCGCTGTGCACGCCACTGCCACGCGCCTGTGCCGGTCTGCCAGGCGTTCGGATCGCAGGGCGGCCTCCGCGAAGTTGAGCGACGGTCCGCAGTCCTATATCGCAAAGACTAGATGACCTCGAAGTTCCTCCAGGTACCCCTCGAGCCCCGCGGCGATGTCAATGTCCCGATCGCGGCCAGGTCGCGGATAGGCTGCAGCAGATAGGCGAAGCGGTTCTCCCTGAGCTCAGCGTCCGCGGGGTACTCACCCTGCACGGTCGCCATGGCTGGCTGCGGTGGTGCTGTCGTTGTTGCGGAGTGGAGATCGTGTTTGAACTTTACCTGTCGATAAATGTGGGAAAATTTGAAGATCTGTTTGAATTCCTTTAGAAAAATTAGTTTTTTTTCTTCCACTTCCTTTTGTTCGGTGCTTTTTGGCATGTCGGGAAAATACATTGGAAGTATGGAGGGGTGTCGGTGGCCTCGCCGCCGCACCCTGTCACAGCTCAAACTCAGCTGCTGCACCGAATTGCGCACCTCCCTCTTGCGGAGATAGGAGTCGGACATCGGATCACGAACCCTGACAGGATGCCAAGTATGCTGGTGCTGCAGCACATACAAAAGCCACACCCAGATGCTCAGGTTGACCCTAGTGGGTCGGACTGTTGGCGGTCACGCGTTTATACCTACAACGGTGGAGTGCAGCCTGTGCATGCGCGCGCATCACATCAGTGCCGTCGACCGTAATGCCTACGCTGAGTTCAATGATCAATGCTTATCGCCCCACATGTAGACACATGCTTTCGGGGTACTGGGCCGGAATCTCCCAGCGCCCTGTTGCGCCACGTACCGTTTGCTGTCCTTGTCCTCGCACACTGGAGCGTTTGGCTTGATGGCGCTCCTTTAGAGTTTCAATTTGCAATGCCGCCCAGATTCACCCTTTGATTACTGGACCCAGGAAAAGGCCTGTTGCAGTGAACTAGATTCTTAATAAGGAAGGTCTTGGTTTTTTTCATCTGCAGGCAGTAATAAATGCCTTTACATGTTAAATCACTGTATGACTATGTGCCTTTTTTTTGTGCCTTGTAGAAACGAAGTCGCGACCGAGCTGCCATTTGTTACAGGTCGTAATGCCTGTGGCAATTCTTGCTGATAGTGCTGACGCAGCACCGCCTGCCTTTCCGTGATCAATACAGCGGCTGGCCATCCAGCATCGGTCAGATCACAAGAGATCTTACTCATCCGGACATTGACCCGGGGGCAGCACCTATGTCACGCTCGCGATCGGCGATGCGCTCGTCGCGCAAATTCCCGCGCTGCTGCTGTCAAATGGCCATGGGCGCACAGCCGTTGCAGTATCTTCAAGTGGATGAGCGCGGTGTCTACAAGTTAACGCGTGCGGCGAGGCCTCGATGCATGAGTCAACACACACAGGTGAAGATGGCGGAACGAAGCGACAAGCAAGCGCACCCTCCATCATATCACACCCCGTCAAACCGCCATGCATGCGATGCCGCGCGTGACCAGCCGTTTTCAACGAAGCGATATTTTTCGATCCGCACCCCGGCCGCCTCGACGCTTTCTTCCAGCCTGCGAAACTCGCTCATCCAAAAACCCCTGTCCTGTTAGCTGAACGGCCTGTCACCTGAACGGATTATCGTCGTCCGAATAGCGTTCGTTGATGAATTGCATATTGTTGGTGAAGGCGTTGATGTCGTGCTGCGCGAGGTCGCGCAGCATCGCGTCGACGCGCTCCGCAGCTCGAGCGACCAGGCGCTCTGCCAGTCTGGGCGGCCGAAACCTTTTCTGGCGATCGTGACAAACAGAAATGGCTACAGCTCAGACGATCACGCGTATGACCGAGACGACTTCTTGCGGGTGTCTTGGGCGTTTGGGAGGGAATGGTTGATATGTTGCAGAGTGCGACTAGTGGAAAGGCGGCATTGTATGGTAATGGCAGGCAGTGGTGCACGTGTCTGCATGGGCTTGCCACATACTTGCATGTGTCAGCATGGGCATGCTGTTGCACGCTGCCTGCAAATCACACCACTCGTATGCCACCTACCCTCCACGTAGCGGTACGGCAAAGTAGGTAGGCGTGATCCCGATCAGGATCAGCATCACCAGGCCCACGCCTTTTGTGGCCGTCGTTGGAGCCGTGGAAGAAACTCACCATGGTACAGGTGGCGATCAGGATGCCGCGTATCCAGGTGTGGCGGGGGTGCATTTTCTTGGGCTCGCTGAAGACGTATTCACGCATGTCAGGGTGACAGCTCCACCCTATGTCAAAGGCCATCGTTGCAATCCTGTCCTCGGCCATGGATACCGTCACCGAAGCCAATATGGCCATTGCCATGGCTCAGGCCGGCGGCATGGGCGTCATCCACAAGAACCTGACCGCGACCGAACAGGCCGAGCAGGTGCGCATGGTCAAGAGCTTCGAATCCGGCATGGTGGTGAAGTCGGCAGCTTCTGCCAGTCATGCCAGGCGCCCCAGACTTCAGTCGTTGCCAGGCCTTTGACCGAACCACACCTGCAAGCAAGTCGCAAATGGCACGCTTTTGGGGGGGCGTTTCTGGAGCGGCTTGCCCCTGCAACGATATTGCAAATACGGCCCCACCCACAACACGCGTGCGCACACGTGCACGCACGACACGCGGCGCACACACACACACACAGGACATTGACCACCACCACCAGGCCAGGTGGTTTGTGCCCTATCTGCGCGACGTGTCGTCCGCGCCAGTCATCTACACAGCGATGACGAGCCTGACGTCCAGGGTGTTTGACGACGACGCCGTGGCCGCCCTGGAGCGCACTGTGGATGTGGCGCTGACGCCGGAGCGGCTGGCAAAGGTGTTCAAGGTGGGGCAGGGCAACCGTGAGAGAGGTGCAGGGGCCCCAAAGGCGGCATGACAGATGGATGTACGAATCTTGATATTATCGGGGTGCTTAAATACATTATCCACCTTGCTTTCTTGCAAGCACATCAGTAGTGATGTTATTTGTCCCGTGACACCATTGCTTTAGGCCAAAGCACGGACTATGGCCATGCGATTCCTGCGCACCCATGTCCTGAGCGAGGGCAGGAGCCGAAATCATCATGGCAGTGGCCAACAGAATAGGCTTCAACATAAGATTTCTCCTTTACCTGAACGACCATCGGACTTCGCAGCATTTGACGATCGTGTTTGAGGCTTGCGCACAATAAATGGATATACATGACGACATGTTCCAGCCATAAAAGCAAATGTCATGTCATGCATCTTTGCTATCACAGTGAGATGCCAAAGGCACCGCATTGTCACAAAGTGATGGTGGAGTGTCGAAAAGACATACATCGACGAGGTATCGCCAGGTCCTCAGGCATTCAAACCTCCGTCTTCCGCTGTCCGCCCACGCAGGGTTCCGCATACTGGACTAAGCCGCGCTCTAAGTATCTGGGCATCTAAGACGAGGTCCGCTCGACCTCGCCCCCCGAGCCGAAATCGGCTGGTTCGACATGTATGACAAGAAGGACATGGCCGCGGTCATCACCGCCGCGACGCAGCTCAGCAATGTAAACTGTTAAGTAGTGCAATGATGCGGTCGGTGCGGACCGGCCCAGGGAGCAGACGGATGATCAGCTCGCGTTCGAGCATCACGACGCGGCTATATTGCCCCATCAGGAAGGGCGACTGGTAGCGCTTGATATTGGCCGCGAGGCGGAAGGGCAGCGTCGTCTCGAACACCTCGACCCGCCGGCGAACGAGTTCGCCGATGTTGGCACGCCACGGCTGGTCCGGGGGCTACTGGTGCAGAGAAACGATCGTCAGCACTGCGATCGGCATGCACCACCAGCGCGTACTGATGGCCCGCCCGCCTCCGCGGGCATTCCTATTCGCCGGCAGCTGTTTTGCGCGCTGGACGGAGTGAATGCCCCAGGAGCGCCTGGACCGCTTGGCGGTGGCGCTGGGCGGGCTGCTGGGCGGAGACTGGGGGCTGGGTGTGGCACAGCGGCTGGACGACGACCTGCCAGAGTGAGTCAACGGACGAGGCGTATTGGACGTGACGAGCTCGCTCCCTCTCTTGACGTTGCATTTCCGTCTGCCCTGCACCGGCCTCGCCTGGAGCGCACAGTGAGCGGGTGCGGGGCTGCTGCTGGCGGTCGACGAGGCAACGACACTGCCCGCCGGAACGCACACGCATGGTGAGTAGTGACGTCACGAAGGTAACCGCGGAAAGCTGCAACATCCTGGAGAAATGCAACAGCACAATTTGTGCACGCCAGGGAGCTCGGCCATTCTCAGGGGTCGAGAACACGCCTTTTGCGCGCTTCGAACATCGAGCGCAGCACCCGATATTCGCGGCTCCGATTATCATTGCCAACAATGTGAAGCATTCCAACGTCGCCCGCCTGCCGGCTGAATGAACGCCAATGCTGGAGGTGCGGAAACCGCGTTGACGCCGCAGTGCTGGGAAGCGATCGTCATGGCGCGGCGGATCACCAAGCGGAACAAGGCGTTGCTCTCGCACAGGTGTGTGGTGGCTGGTACACAGGTTGGTGGAAGCTGTCCGTCTGCTTGCCCCTCAACACCTGAGCGCACCATGTTCGCGTAGGCACTAGAGCTTGTGCTGGCCCATGGGCGCCTCGTCGGCTACAAGGCCCTGATTGACAGAGTCACCGACGACCCTGTGCGCCTGGAGCGCTTCACTACCTCGGCTGAGGTGCGTGCGTGAGCTGGGAGGGCGGGAGTGAGCATTTGCGGTCCAATTGGTGGTAGCGAAGCGAGACGCTCAGGGGAGACCTGGACATAGACGATTCGATGCATGCCAGACACCCGCTGCTTGCGCTGAAGCCGCCATCCCTGACCCCCTCGCCAGCCCCTGCACCCAGCGTTGCTGACAGCTTCGCGTGTGGGTGCGGCACTGGACTTGGCGGGCGTCCTCCTGGCAGACGCAGGGCGCTCGAAAAGGTATTCAGCGCCTGGATATGGCTTCGGGTGACGAAAGCAAGGTGCGGTGTGAGCGCTATGCGAGCCAGCCGCATGTGGGCCGTTCGTAGCCCATGATCCGTCGTTGCAACTTGCGGCCGGCGAGGCCGAATATGTGCGCTTCAACAATGCGGCATTTCGACGGCATGGCGTGCAGCTGGAGTTCGGTTGAACGTCGTCGACACCATCAACACGGCAGAGACGGCCGCGGAGCAAGCTGCTGTATCGAGACCTAGCCACGACGCCACAGGTGAGGGTATGCGCGTGCGCCATGCTTGCTATTTTCACAGCGTGCTATTTTACCAGCACGTACATCATTCTCGTAATCATCTGCAGTAGGATGCCTTTGCATTTCGTAATACAGTCACTTGCTTCGCGGCTACCGATAAATAGACCTCGCAGCCTGGCCCCCGCGCCACCGTGCCGGTCAACCTGCGTCCGCTGGAGCACGCCCGCAAGCTGGGCAACCACTTCGGGTTGGTGTTCCTTGACCTGCCGGTGGGCGAGGACAACCCCATCCGGCGGGTGGAGTACGTCGCAGAGTGCATGAAGCAGTTGAAGAATTCTCGACAAGCCATTGTCGCATATGGCTTGTTGGCCGCGCTAGGCATGGCGCCGCAGCCGCTGCAGGAAATGGCGCTGGAACTGTTCAGTCTTTGTGGGAGGGATGAACACAGCATGTGTACGTTATGATTGGTCTTGAGATTTCCTTTGCTGACAGGCAATCACTATGGTATTTAATAGTGTACCCTTTCTGGTATTTATCGCCATTTTCTTTCCGCTCTATTTTGGGTTGGCAGGTCGGGGCCGTATGTGGCTTGCCCTGTTAGCCAGC